>PVJN01010642.1:0-56606 GCA_004026805.1 Lasiurus borealis | reverse complement strand
GACAGAAGCGGTTGGCCTGCCTGCCTGCTGGTCGAACTCCTGGTCGAGGGGACAATTTGCATATTAGCCTTTTATTATATAGGATATACACTGAGTGGCCAGATATTATGCATTCAGATATCATAATCTGGCCACTCAGTGTAAACACACATACACATAAACATATCACACATCTATCAGAAAGCCAGTGGACAGGAATACAATGTTGGCTATCTTGAATACTCATCTGCCATTCAAAAAAGAAAAATTAGCTAAAAACTGGTTTGACCTGCTGAAGACCTACTTACTTTGCTCAGCAGGAGGAGAGGGAAAATAAAGACATGGAATAGAAAAGGTAGAGACAGGCTGGAGATTTGTTCATTTTTAAATGGAGTAGGAGAAAATTCCTAGTAACATCACTGCATTTATGGAAACCCAAGCTCTACCAAAATAAGGCATTACCCCATTTGTGCCTGGGTCACAGCTCAGCATGATTCAACAAAGAAGTTGGGAAAGGAGGTCAAGAAGCCACTCACCAGTCATTCACAACTCTGGAGTGGACACAGAAATTTCTACCTTGTGACAAGCTCCTAAAGAAAAGCACTAGAAGAGTATGTTTGCCTATTTAAGGACAAATGTAAACAAAAAGTAACAGACATTCCTGGAGTAGTCTACTGAGAAAATCCTCCCCCCACCTCACACACTTCTTTGGAAGAAGTGCTCCTTCCTCACTATAGCCAATGCCTTCAGGTGGAAACTGACCACCTCCTCCATGATGCTCTCCTAAAAGGCCTTGAGGAAGTACTCTCCTTTTCCAGCTTCCCATTGCCTCACTTGAGAAAGACAAACTCATCTGGAGCCATATCATCACTGTGGGTCTAGCAGCTGAGATAATTCTAGAGAGAACATGACTCATTTCTAAGTAAAGGACCAGCATAATGGATGCCAGTTTCTAATTAGCCACTGTTTCTCTCCATGTGTAAGGTGAGAAATTGCTATCCTTATAGATTCACTGCCACCTTAAGACTGTCACCACATGGCTGGGGGATGAAACAGGTGGGGAAAGGAAGAAGAGGTACAGCCAGAACAGTCTCCGGGACACATGGGCCAATTTATGAATTAAGATACAGAGAAATAACTTTGGAAAGGTCACAGAAACTCATTACATGTGAATATGATAACCAAATAGCCTGTAAAACAATAACAAAACAAAGAAAATCTCAGGCCACTGCAAATCTTGCCTATCACTGCTAACAGCAAGTCTGACTGAAATGAGAGGAAGATTCAGAAGCTGAAATCCTGGCTGTGGCTGAGGACCCAGTTCCTCTGAAAGCTGCTGCTGGGATACCCATCTGTCCCAAAGGAACAGGGTCCAAAAAACTCTTATAGTGTCCAAAGAAACTTTAATTTCATTCTGACTCAGGACATTCCTGATTTTATAAAACTTTACCCTGAGCAATGAGGAACTCTTTTGGTACGCACTCCAAGCAGGATGGCCTCAAAGTAAAAACTACTCTAGTTCTAGAGTCATCTGATTTGTTCCAATTACAGTCCGGCTCAAAAATCTAGGCTGGGCCCAAACCATTTTGGCTCAGTGGATAGAGCGTCGGCCTGCAGAATGAAGGGTCCCGGGATTGATTCCAGTCAAGGGCATGTACCTTGGTTGCAGCCACATCCTCAATGGGGGTTGTGCAGGAGGCAGCTGATCAATGTTTCTCTCTCATCGATGTTTCTGGCTCTCTATCCTTCTCCCTTCCTCTCTGTAAAAAATCAATAAAATATATATATATTTTTTAAATCTAGGCTGGCTTTCCAGTACATGGCAGGCTCGGGCCACTAATTCAATACTGGGCATAAAGATCAGACAGGTTACGCACTGTTTCATCTGATAGAAAGGAAAGAAAAACAAGTTGAGGCATAATTTAACACTGTTCTTAGCCATTTATTGATCATCAACCAGCAATTCCAAGCCAGAAATAATTTATGAGTTAAGTTGTATGAACTCTGTATTGAACTAAATCATGTAATGCTTCTTCAGGGTCTCGATCAAAATAAAACCTTGGTAATTAGAGTGGGCTAAGAAGAATGGCAGGCTAACAATGCAAATCACTGCTTTAAATGGTAGGAAACACAACTGTATCATAGTCTCCTCTCCCACACACACTGTTTAATCAACCACCTGGGGGTCAGCTTTGGATGAAGTGGACCTTCGACCTCCTGCCATAGTAAGAGGAAAGACTGCATGAAACCTTTGTAGCTAATTCATTTCAGAGCTCCAGGGTCAGGGGAAAAAACTCTTTCCTACCTATGTCATCCATTATGCTTTCATTAAGAACTTATTTTTTTTATTTTTTTTAAATTTTTTATTAATTTCAGAGAGGAAGGAAGAGGAAGAGAGATAGAAACATTAATAATGAGAAAGAATCACTGATTGGCTGCCTCCTGTACGCTCCCCACTGAGGATTCAGCCCACAACCCAGGCATGTACCCTTGACCGAAATTAAACCTGGGATCTGTTAGTCTGGAGGCTGATGCTCTATCCACTGAGCAAAACCAGCTATGGCTCATTAATAACTTAAAACTGATAAACTTAAATCTAAGTGGGTGATTCAATTCAATTCCAGCTTCCTCAGTCAGGGGATTCTTCTTCCCCTTAACTCAGTGGTCAGGAAGCTTTTTTTGTAAATAATCAACGAGCAAATATTTTAGGCTTTGAGGGCCACATGGTCTCTTTCACAAACTTTCTCATTAGCACAAAAGCAGCCATAAGACAACACTTATACAAATAAACATGACTGTGTCCCAATAAAACTTAATTTACAAACAACAAAATGTGAATTTCATACAATGATCACATTATAAAATTTTGAAAAAACAATTCTTAGCTTGCAACCATATAAAAATAGGCAGCAGGCCACATCTGGACTGCAGGCTGACAGTTTGTCCACTCTTGCCTAAAAGGCTCAATATTGTTTTGATTTACGTTAAGTAGTATTTTGTCTTTCTGACCCAAATGCTTAATAGTATTTATAGTGGAAAACTTTTTTTCTAAATTTGCCTGCTTTCAGCATCAGTTCCTTTTCCCCATCTTCTAGTAGTAGAAGTCCTCTTTTTTATTTGGGATATGTCCCTCCCCAACAGCAAGTATTTCAGTTAGGATGTCAACTAGGCCCCATCGAGTTAGCCACTGATGTGGGTTTATAACCTAGGACAGCCAGCCAAACTATTCTAGTCCCCTGACATAATGATTGGTCCATGAGTGGACAGGCACTCCAATCAGAGCCAATCAGTGGTCAATCACTGATCTGGATGATGGGGGAGGAGGGCGTGGAAGCTCTTTCTCTAAATTCTCATCCAGCATAAAGACATTTTAAAGGTAGGAAAATTAGCATGTGCACACCCAAGGTGGTAATCCTCATTAGGCCTAAGACACACTTACCTATTTGAAAAAAATATAAAACACTATATAAATGGTGCCTGAAATAGTTGTCTTCCCCGCAAATAACATTATTTACTTCTTAATTAAAAAGTAATTGGTAAGTACAAGCATGCCTACTTTTGTATCACTGACACATTCCTAAAAATAAATGTTCTAGTCAAATTGTGACTTGCTTGCCTTTGTGAAGATTCTATGAAAATTTACAGTTCAAAGATCCTTTACTGAATGTTTTTTAAAAAAAGTAAAGAACTGTGCCTGGAGCAACTTAGGTTGTAAGTTATTTTTGTACATTAGTTTTACTTACAGCAGGGCACACTAAAGAAATCACTTTCAACCTAATAATTTAAAATCCTGAGTGTCGTTTCTGCATGCTAGATTAGGTAACAGGATGCCAACTGCCTCCAACACTCAACAACAGGAGGGGTGGTTCCCTTGATTGTTGGAAGTGCATACTTCACAGATGCTGATCCCTGAACCCTCTGGGAAGTGAGCTTTTATCACTGTGATAAAGTGAAAAAATTGGCCATGATATTTTGTAGCTCCTCCCAACAAGACAGAGAGTCCATCCTACTACACTGATTCTTGTCTTGGCCACGTGACTTGCTTTAGCCAACAGGGCAGTTACAAACCTGACATAATCAGAGCCTTCTATGGTGGTTGACTACTGCTACTAAACCTCTTGCTACTAAAACCCTAAGGCCATATGGGAACAGGCAAGGGCTTTAACCTCCCAGAGGATGAGTAAAACCATGGGGAGATAGGCCCTGCCAACTCACAGTATTATAGAAAGTAATAAGTTGGGTGTTTTTTTTAAACTACTAAATTTTGGGGTTGTTCATTATACAGCAAAAGCTAACTGAAATCATTACTAGCTATCACTCAATAACAACAAATGGGAGTTAGTGAAATTTTGAGGCAGAGAAAAAGCTTCTTTATTCTCCCTTATCTTTATTCACAGACAGAATGTGAAGAACAGAATTTTAAATTTCACCACAAAAGAATATAGTATTTAGACCAGAGGAAGAACTCACTGGCAGCAAGAAGACCTAAAGACAGAGGCAGGCAGACGCTCTCATTCTCACCCTAACTTAGGTTTCCAGGAATCATCCACTCATTGCACCTTCTGCTCATGAATCCTGTGCAAAGAGTGCTATTCCACAGACTAGGTCTCCCAGCAGGATTCTGAAGAGCTGAGCAGTCAGGCCAGGCCAGGCCAGCCTGCATACACACTGTGCATTACAGCAGAAGTCCTTCTAGTGACTTCTCCTTTTTGGCAAGTAGTGAACTCTTCATCAAAGACATCTATCTAGGGACCTATCTGGCTCACAAAGCAGCTCTTCATGCCAAAGAGCATTAACTGTTGAATCCAGAAAAGAAATTCCTAGGGAAGTGGGGACAGCACCAGGCTGAAGGGGAAAGCAAGTTGGTTATTTCAGGAATGACCTGAAATCTTCCTCTCTCCAGAATGGAAATAAAGCTAGAGCTTTTTGTCAAAACCACAGAGAAGGCACAGGGGTAGGGGAAAAAACATAGAAATAGATTAATGACTGTGTTAAAAGTAGAAGACATGGTTTTTTGGCCCAGTTTCACTGTTGATTCTTGTATGTTCCAACAAAATCCAATCACACAAACACCCATAATAACTCTAAGAGAAGCTACTTTTCTGCAATTGTGTTAGATAAATTAGACATGTTTCCTGATTTAAAGAAACTCAAAGACTAGTGAGAAAGTCCTCTAAACTCTGTGAGCTTTGGTTTCTGTAAGTGTAAAATAGGAAAAATATACCTATTTCACAAAGTTATTGTGAATAACAAATGAGATAACTAGCATAGACCACATAATACGGCACTTGCTCAAGAAATATTCAGTTCTCCTCTCCTTTTAGCTACTCCTATTTCCTGGAATAAACGAAAATATTCTAACATGGAATTCAGATCTTAACCACAGATTAAGGACCATAAACTGCTAGAAAACTGCTTTCCCCTGAGCCATAACATAACTCCCATCAGTGGAAAGAGGACAAAATGGTAGCAGTGCAATTAGAAAGCAGAAGGCTTTCTTATATTTCTGTATTTTGAGTATAATTTGATGCATTTTGAAAAAAAATATGTACATATATATGAACCCACTACCAAAATCAACATTTAATATTTTGATTATTCCAGAAAGTTCTCTCATGCCTCTTTGAAGTTAATCCCCACACTACCATCCCTACCCCCTTCCCCCCACCCTCAGGTAATCACTGATTTACTTTGTTACTATGGATTAATTCTCTCTGTTCTAGAATCCTATCTAATAAAGATGGAATATGTAAATTGATACAACAAAGATGCTGGTGGCCAGGCCAGGATGCTTGATTGTTGCATGGTCACAATGCAGGCATTCCATCCCACCCCAGCAGCTCTGGGCCTCGGGGCAGCATGGGAAGGCAGAAGGAGGCGGCCAGAGCTAAGGCTTGAGGCCTGGGGCCCGGGTGCTGGCAGCCAGGGGAAGGAAGGCCTATTGCACGAATTTTTATGCATCGGGCCTCTAGTTTCATATAAATGGATTCATACAATATGTATTTTTTTGTGTCAGGCCTCTTTCACATGGAATGTTTTTGAGATTCATCCAAGTTGTGTTTATCAAAAGTGTTCATTTTTATTGCTGAGTTGTTTTCTGTTGTTTGAGTATATCAAAATTTGTTATTTATCCACATGGTGATAAACCTTTTGATTGTTTCTTGTTTGGATCAATTAGGAATAAAGATGCTATGAACATTTGTATATAAGCTTTTGTGTGAACCAATGTTTTCATTGCTCTTAGGTCAATATTGAAAAGTGCAGTTTAATTTTTAAAGAAACTACCAAACTATTTTCTAAAGTGGCTGTCCTTTTCCCTGGATGTTTGGATTGTTTTTTTAATATATATATTATTGATTTTTTACAGAGAGGAAAGGAGAGGGATAGAGAGTTAGAAACATCAATGATAGAGAAACATCGATCAGCTGCCTCCTGAACAACCCCTACTGGGGATGTGCCTGCAACCAAGGTACATGCCCTTGACGGGAATTGAACCTGGGACCCTTCAGTCCACAGGTGATGCTCTATCCTCTGTGTCAAACCGGTCAGGGCTCTCTGGATATTTTTAAGACTCTCTCTTTATTACTGGTTTTCAGCAACTTGACTTACTTTTTTGCTTTTTGTTTTTTATAGCTTTATTGGTATATAATTTTAATTTAATAAATCCATATACTTAAAGTATATAATTTGATGAATAAATGTGACCATCACCACAATCTAGATTATAAACATATCACCTTTGTAATTCTTCCTGTCCTTCCTTTCCCTCATTCCCTATGCAACAATTGATTTGCATTTTGTCACTACAGATTTGCAATTTCTGGAATTACATAACTGGAATCACATAGTATATATTTTTTGTCTCTTTCACTAGGCATCATTTTTTTAAGATTCACCCATATTGTTCCATGTATCAATGGTTTATTCTTTTTATTGCTAAGTAGTATCCTCTTTATGGATATAACACAATTCATTTATCCATTCAATCACTGATGGACATTTGGGTTGTTTCTAGTTTTTGGCTATTACAAATAAAACTAATATGAATATTCATGTGCAAGTCCCTGACTGGACATATGCTTTTGTTTGTTTATTTGTTTTAAAATATATTTTTATTGATTTCGGAGGGAGGAAGAGATAGCAAGGATGAGAGAGAATCATCTATCAGCTGCTTCTTGTACACCCCCCAGGGCACAAGCCTGAAACCAAGGTATGTGCCCTGACTGGGAATCAAACCATAACCTCTTGGATCATACATAGGTTAATACTCAACCACTGAGCCACACCAACTGAGCTATTTTCACTTCTTTAGGGTAAATCCTAGGAATGAGATAGCTGAATGTATAGTAGGTACATGCTTAACATTTATGAAACTGATAAGCTGTTTTCCAACATAACTGTACCGTTTTACCTTCCAACCCATCAGTATCTGAGAGTTCCAACTGCTCCACATCCTCAATAAGATATAGTCATCAGTGTCTTTAGAACCTAGGTGTTTTGTAATGTAATTAAAACCACAATCTCATTGCAGTCAAACTCAGATATAGTCATGGATTTGGGCCTATACATAATCTAGTCTAGAAGCAGTCAATGATACTAGAAGCTGGATAACTAAATTCTAGCAGAGTCTCTGTGTTGAGCATGCTGCCCTTTTATGCCCATTACAGCTTCAGGTAACAGGTGTACAACAGACCAAGAAGAGGGTGTAACTTGCTGTTCCAGCCATCAAGCTAAATAGCCAAAGACTTGTAATAAAAATTAAAAATATTATTAGATGGCCTTTACTATCCCCAAACACAAAAGAGGATGCAACAACTTTTCAGCTAAAATTTTAAATATAACAACTAGCAAGTAAGTTCTTACCTCTATGCATAATCTTGTGTTTCTCCCTCAGATATGTCAGGCCTTTTATTACCTAGAGGAAAAGAATGTGAAAAGATAAGAAATGGTAGTGTTCAGAAAACACTCAATATCTCTATTTTAAAATGACCTAGAAAATATTTTATCTAACATCACAAATTTGCCTCCTATTTTTTATTCTTTCGTTTTTTTCAACCTGCCTTATCAAGAAATCATCTTTATATGGCATATATAGAGTATTATTTTTAAGTAAAATTGATTATTGCAAGTTTAAACATTAAAATCCACTTTACTTGGCCCAGCCAGTGTTGCTCAGTGGTTAAGCATCCACCTATGAACCAGAAGGTAACAGTTTGATTCTGGTCAGGGCACAAACCCAGGTTGTAAGCTCAGTCCCCAAGGGGAACATGCAGGAGGCAGTTGATCAATGATTCTCATCATTGATGTTTCTGTCTCTCCCTTTCCCTCTCTAAAATCAATTTTAAAAATACATTTATTTTTAAAAATCACTTTATTTAAATTCATTTCTTTCTAAATCAACAATGAGAAAGAGGCTTTCTGATGCCACAAATGAGAATTCTTTTGCATACCTTGTATTTTTCAAGATATAGATTTTATCATAGAGAGAATCACTTTTCTAATTTTAATTTGAGCGAGAGAATTGCACAGGGGATATTCTAATGAGTAAACCCCATTTTCTTACAAACTTCACCTTGTTGACTTCCTAACTTCCTCCTTTGTCTATTTCCTACTAAGTCAGTAACTTATCAATGAGGGAACTTAGAAGAAAAAGTTCACAATATACTCACAGCAATGCTAACTTTTCCTAAAATTTGTTCAGGAATTCTTCCAGCTTTCTTCAGAACTTGATCCAAGGAACCCCCATCCTAAGAAAAAGAATATCAACCCATTTAGTGATAATGTTTCTAACTATTCATTCAAGTGTTAAACTTCATGAAGAAAGTGAATCATATACATGGCAAATCTTCCTAGAAGGACACCCTTTAGTTTATTCCAAATATCAAATATTATATGAATGCAAAACATTAGAAGGGTTATCAAATAAATAGTCACTCAAATCCTGTGAATAATCATTAAATTACTAATTCAGTTATAAAAAATAAAAAAAACGACTTGATTTGCACTGTATTGACACTATAGTATGATGATTAGAAGTGCAGCCTCTGAAGGCAAATTGTCTAAATCTGAATTCCAACTCTGCTGCTTTCTATCTAGGGGACTTTGACCATCAAGTTAAACATCTTATTAATTGGGGGTTATCATAATTATAAGGCTATTATAATAATCATAGGGCTATTATAAGTATTAAAGAAGCTAATCATAGAAATCATGAAGAAAAATGTCTAGCACACAGTAAATGCTCAATCAAGTTAGCCCTTTTATCATTATCATATAAGTTACAACTTGCATTTGGTATCATCCTAACAAATCATACTGAAAATGTTTAAAATGTCAGAAATCAATACATTAATTCCACAAATCCTACCAAGTGCTATGGGCTATGTCAGGTTCTATGGCAGACAGAGATATGAAAAGGACCCAGTTTCTGCTCTCAATAACTTTACAAACTAACATGGAAAATATATATCTCTTAATAAAATATAAAAAAATAAATTTATAGAAAAATGTTGTAGATGTGCAGAAGAAGGGAAAAGTAATTCTGACTTAAAAATGGCATTTGAGCTGAAATCTATGTTTTTCACACCTAGGACAGGAGAGGAGCAAGGGAAGAAAAGAACAGTGTATTTCACTAAGATCAAAAGCACAGAAGCATTAAATTGCATGAAATAACAAGTGGTTCATTTCATTGTGGATACATGAAGAAATGCAGTGATGAATCAGGCTGGAAATGGCTGGCTGTGGCCAGATCAGAGCCCCATCAAGGAACCAAGACTTGACTTTATGGAGGCAGAAGGATGGGAATCCCACCAGAGTATTTTAAGATGGAAACAATTGCATCTTTTCCCCCACTCCCTTCCACTCTCTCTAAAAATCAATGGAAAAAAATATCCTCACCTAAAGGAAAGAAAATAGTACAGGTGTGAATTCTCAAAAGCACACTAACCACCCTGAATATATTTCACTTCTAGTCATAATAAACTCCCTAGCACAAATACCTAATGGTGGATCGGGTCAGTCCACCAAAGAGCATGGTAGAATTTGTGAAATTCAACCTAAAACATCAAACTTGCCATAATCTCCATACAGATACAAGAATAGAATTATTAATCTAGGACCAAACAGAACTCCCCTGTAAACACACTTATTTTCCAAGAACCCTACTCAGGGCAAAGTGGGAGTCATTCTGTGAGCCTGGCTGCCATCATGCCACAGGCTCCTGGTGTCTAAATCAAGACAACACAAAGAGCCCAAGTAACCACTCCCAAGTCAGCTGGCACCTCTGGATTTCCTTTAATGATGGGAAGAGGAATTCCAGTACAGAAAGTTTCCCAGCCATTTCTATTTTGCTTCCAACTGAATGTGTTTTCAAATCCTCTGAATGGCTCTGCCTAATCCTCAAGGAAGATAAAACAAAGTAACAAGACAACTTTGTCAAAATCTGATTTGAATAAAGTAGAAAAGTTAGCCCTCGCCAATTTGGTTCAGTGGATAGAGCATTGGCCTGTGGACTGAAATATCCTAGGTTCAATTCCAGTCCAGGATGCATGCCTGGGTTAAGGATTCAATCCCCAGTAGGAGATATGCAGGAGGTAACCAATCAACGATTCTCTCTCATCACTGATGTTTCTCTCTCTCTCCCTCTCCTTTCCCTTCTGAAATAAAAATAAAAAAAGTAGAAAAGCTAATCCTGTGGTCTTCAGGTTCAACAACCTAGCAAAGAGGGTAGCTAACTGTCTTGTTTTATACTTTCTCTGGGAGTTGTGGTAAATATTTCTAATAAAAAGGAAATATTTCCTTTCACCTCTGTCTGAGTTAGAAGCAGAATTATAGTGTGAACAATGGAATTAGCAAGATTTAAGAAGCATGAACCACAGTCAGGATTACCCAGAATTGCCTGCAATTCACCTCACAACCTTTTAATTCTGCTTCACTGTTGCCAAGGACTTGCCTTCACTGACTAAAGCTGCTGAAACTGTGCTTATTTTTAGAAGCTGATTATTAACCAAGTCAATGGTGCTTTTGTGAAGCTTTTCTATAGAAGAGATAAATGATTTATGGGGGGAGGGGAAGAGAAAGAGCACAAAAGCTTTACTATTGCATGAGAACCATCAACCCTGAGTCCCCAATCCTCTGGTTGCCCAGCTACCAGCAGAGCAGAAATCTGCTTCCCCAAAGACAAGAGCATTCCTGTTTTGATCAGGGAACATTCATTTACCCCTAGGGTATCAGAATTCAGATGGTGCAGTGCACACACAGCTTATCTCTAGGAAAGGCAGATCCTGGCCAAGGGCTTTAGAAATGAAGGATTCCAGAATGAGGAAGCCTCAAAGCAGGTCAATTTAAGGTAAATTGAACAGACTGTCTACATGGCAAGAGGCCATGTAAAGCTATTACAAAAAGTTCCAGCAAAGTCTGAATAAATGAACAGGCCACTGCCTATCAATATTTGAACCGAATCCTAACCTCTAAAGCAAGCACCCTGAAGTTCAACCATGCTCACTCTACAAATAGCCTCCTGTTTTCCCTATTAAAGGAGAATTCTGGGTAGAAGATTTGGAGGAAAGAATTTCTGATAGAACAGAAGACAGCAGGTATGAAATGACACATACCTGGTGCTCAAAAGCCCTCACGACCTCACTGATACTCCTTACTTGAATATCAGTAAGGAGTATCAGTGTGAATATCAGTAAGGAGTATCAGTGTGGGGCAGCTCTAGGAGCAGAGATGCTACTCAATGTCTCTACCTCTCAGCTCATGTGGCACTTTGCCCATATACCTGGCACTACAAATAATTGTTTGTGAGGCTGAACCCATGTTAATTAACCCTTGACAGGCTGTAAGTGCCAAAAACCATAGAAACACAGAATGTTAGTATGGAGTAATAATGGCTACTTTACAGATGAAAAAACTGAGAAAAAAAAAGATAAAGAAATTTGTCCACAATCATGATGAGATAGTGACAACCAGTAAACAATTATTGAGCACCTGCTGTGTGCCAGAACTATTCTGGGCTTTAGAGATACAGTAGCAAACAAAACAGTCTATTTGGATTGTTGTGTTGAAGTCTCCTGTGCTGTGCTGCCTAATGGGGACAGAAGAAAATAGCAACCATGAAGCCAGCCTCTCTCTCTGAAGTCCTAGGCAGCAAGAAGGAAACAGAGCTCTAACCACTATCCAGTAGATTCCTCAATGCATAGGCCCCGGAGGTCAGACTGCATCAGTTTAAATTCTACCAGTAACACTTAATAGCTGCATGACCTTGGGTAAATTATTCCATTTCTCTGAGCTTGTTTCCTCATTTGTAACATGCACACAATAAGATTGTTGTGAAAATGTAATAAAATATTAATTTGCTTAGGGTAGTGCTTGATATAGTATACCCAATAAAAATTAGTTTATCATTATTAGTGTTGCTAACACTATTATTGTTTTTGTTAGTCAGTGGAAAGAGAAAAAAGGTCCAGGCTGCTAGTGGTACAGTTTTTCTTACAAACATATGATTAGCCCATTAACGCCTCTCACATGCTCTGTTATGTATCAAGTGGGATTACCTCTCTACATGTCCAAATACTCCTTTAGGCTGCCATTAAAGCAGATTATAAACTCTCTGAGAGCAGGCACTGTTTCACTCATCTTCATAACCCCAGAACCTCTCAGACTAAATATTAGACCAAAGCTACACAACTCCCAAGCTTCAGAGGCCAATGGGTGGTCACATACCATGTGCTCCATGCAGATGCTGATCTCTCCATCGCTGTAGAATGCACCATAAAAGCCCACAATGTATGGGGAGTTACACTCATGTAGAACCTGCAGCTCCCTTATTATCTGGTTCCGGATCGCAGGTTTGATCTCCAGGTGAATTAGCTAGGGAAAGAAAGGTGGGAGGAAAAGAGGATTTAAAAATATACAAATGGATGAATGGATAGATGCAATTTTCTTAAATGCTTAAGCTCTTGAAGGTAGGATAAGAGGAAACAAGTAAGTTTTAACAAACAAGTTTTCTCCCAACCAAAGGACTGAGTACCAAAATATCAAGGCAGACGTTAGCACTTGAGGACCTGTAACCAGAGGAGGGTCAACTGTGCCTCTGCTCCTAGGAGCCAAATCTGAGAAAGGACTCAATCTCCCAAGAACAAAGTTGAAGGACAGCCCCCAAAACAACCTGTGAAGCTGAGAGATGAAAGGAAGTGGCCTTGAGAACTTGGTTGATTCTCAAGGGTTGTAGGAGTAGAAAGAAATGAGGAACTGGGTATGCTAACCTAAGCTGCCCAAGCGATTTCTCTTTGACCAGAGGAGCCTAATGTGTTTGAGATTAAGTCTAGTCCTCAGGTGCCACCTTATATCCCCTTAATTTGTCCCATTTCAGCCAGGGAGACAGAAACATGAAATGGTTGAACTTCTAAAAAGAGCCACAGACAAGGAGTGCCAGAGGACATGAAAGTAGTGGTTATCAGTGAGCTGCAGCAGCAAGTGCAAGCTAGACAAGAGGTAGACCTTGAAGATACAGACTCTTTGAAATGATGAACAGCACAATCAAAAATATATGGAATGGAAGTACTGCGTGCTAAAAACATGAAGGTGCCAATTGCACTGGAGCAAGGGCTGTGGTCAGAAAGAGAAGGACCCAGGGTAGATAGGAAGGGAAGACTGTATGCAGTGGGGAGCAGAGATGTTACACTGAAGGAAAATGAGGGGAACTACTGGCAGAGCTGAAGAAAGGGAAACAACTTAAAGTGAGTGCTCTGTGTTTCACTGGGGCTGGGTAAATGAAAGCAGCTTCTCCTGCTTTTGATAAATAGCAAACACAAAGGATCCCTTGCTACTATTTTCCAGTCTGGGGATGGGATACACAGAACACATCATTAATGTATTTACCTGTAATCTGACAGATAACATGAGTGAAATTCAAATATTACAAAAGGTACTGAGTGAAAAGTCAGTCTTCCTTCTACCCTTGCCTTAGGCCCCCAGATCCCAGGTCCTGAAGTCTTCTAAAAGATAAATCAATTACATGTTTACCCAGCAAACCTGATTGTCATTTTTTTTTTTTTTTAAGGTAGCCTCACCTTTCTGGCCATAACCAGGCCGGACGGCTGGTGGGAGACCTTGAACACCACACCACCATTGCCAGCACCCAGCTCACTGATCTTCTCAAAGTCATCATCCTTCAGTTCCCCCACCTTCTGCTTCTGGGTAAGAAAGGCCTCAAGGCGCTTTCGCTGCTGCTCATCGAGCTCCAGCTCCTCCAGCTTCTTCTGCAAAGCCTCCAGGTTGGTCCTGTCACAAAAAGAAGAGCAGAGGTGAATATTGTCACCAGAGAAGTCCACCCAATGGAAGAGGCTGGGGGAAAGGTTCCATTACTGTGCCTCTGCCCTCTTCACTCTGCCACCCTACACAATTTACCACTGACAAGGCTTCGGTTTCCTCATTTTTAAAACAAGGGAATTAGGTCTCAAATATGTGTGAGTCTGCAAGAGGAACCAAGAAAACTACTAAACTGAAGGTGACTCCAGAATGAGCAATCTTAATTTGCTTCATAAGCCCAATTTCAAAAGCCCTACTAGTGTTGGTAGTATTAAACTGACACTATGTACAAAGTAAAATCTAATTCCTAAAACCACTAAACTGAAATCAAACCAAATCATCAAAAGAGGCTCTAAACTTAACCAGAACAGTAGACATTCTTTTTTCCAATGGGATCAAGTCAGAAACCAGGTTAATCAAAATAAAGCAAGAAATCATAAAAAGATATACCTAAAATTTGATATTTTTGCATAACGTATATACAAATACAAACATTCATTCACACATCTTTTAACATAAGGCAAAGCCCTCTCTTTGAGTAAGAGTCTGACATCATCTTTCTCACATGAAGAACAATGTCTATTATTTCCAATTCCTGGTTCTTTAAAATGAAATAAAAATGTAGACAGAGTAATATCAGAATAAAATTCAAACAGTTTTATGATTTTCCCCAATCTTAATGCTCATCTAATTGGAGACTAATGATATTTTTTAGTGACTTAAACTTGAGTCTTTCCATAGTATTTAACTAGTGTTCACAGGAGGGGAAAAAAGAAAGAAAACCACCTCCTTTGCAGCCACACATCTCATCAGTTTTCCAATATTTAAATATATTAATTATAAATACCAGCTAAAACTGAACAAATGGCTTTGGGAACAAACTGGCTCTTGGTAAGCACATAATTCAACCAGTGGGTGCTGAAGTGAGTGGGCAAGGCAGAGAGCAGCCTGGTAGCTGTGTATTCAGCATGCTGTGGGCATTACTGTTTTACAGAGAGAACTAAAAAATGTTCATTACTCCTAGGAGTTCAATAAGAGGGTGGTGAGGAGGGTGGTAAAGAGTGCTTCCACTGTGTTTCATTTTATTTCAGTCCTAGTCTAAACAAACATCACAGGTGACAAAACAGGCCATCATCACACACCAGAATGTTTGTGTGCCTGCCCCACCCCCTCACATACACACATACTCACACTCAGAGACACACCATTTTGGAGCTTGAAGGGCAGAAGCAAGCATAATTTCCTTTCTTTATTCACACTCTATTCCAATCCTCAAGAAGGCAGGAAGATGGAGACTTGATCGCTCCCGTGTCTGGGAAGATCCAACACTGCCTTACAAATAACACATGTAGCCAAACAGGACACAAGGCTGAACTTACCAATTTTCCGCACTGGGAAACTCTGGGAAGAGGAAAGCTGATTGAATTGTCCCTCCTCCAATTCATAAGCTGAAATCCTAACCCCTGAATATAACTATGTTTAGAGATGGGACTTTTAGAAGGTAATTAAGATGAAATAAGGTTATATACTAGTAAGTGGAGTCATAATCAGACAGAATTGGTGGCCTTACACTCTTGCACACATTGGCACTCTTATCTTAGAATTCAAGCCTCCAGAACTGTAAGGAAACAAATTTGTTGTTTAAACCACCCGGTCTATAATATTTTATGAAGCCCAAGCAGGCAAGGACAGCTGGTCAATATTCTCATCCTACCAAAAGGCTCAACCAAGTCTCAGCTGCCCCCAGACCTGATTTGGGACAGTGTGACTGGATTGCACTGTACACACCCTCTGGTTTCCTTTCTTTCAGATCTCTCCACAAAGGAACGGATTGATGACAACATTTAGAAACACGTGTCAAATGCTGACCCCATAGCTAAATCTTAGCTGCTGTTACAGTTTCCTGGAGGGCTCAACCAGAAGAAATGCAATTCCAAAAGGTATTGTCAAACACACATCCACTGAATGGATATGGGGAGAGAGGGAAAGAGGGCTGTGTATTCTTCTGTTTTATATGTATTCGTGCATTTAATCCACAACCCTAAAATTATAACAGATAGTACACTCAGCACAGGCAGGTGAAGTAACATGTCCAAATTCAAAAGAGAGTATGGGGCAGAGCCAGGATTCAAACCTAGGCAGAAAGAATATCTACCTTAACCATGATGCTGTATAACCTCTTCAAAATATTCAATATACTTTCAAGGGAAGCAACTTGCAAACATAGGGAAGTTCCTAGTGTAGGCATTTCACACCAGGCTCAATTAGACATGAAGATGGTTTCCCTACATGAAGAACCCATTGCCCTAGTTGGAATCCTGTTTCCCCTGCACATCAATCTGAACACTGTCTTGCAAGTAACATTGGCCACAAGAATTACCATGTATATAGATGTAGGTGTGAACAAAACTAACTGCATCTTTGTGTCCTGGATTCAATTTCATTTTTTTGTTTCATGTGACCTTTGACCAACCTCACTGTCCTTAGTAAAGCATATCAAAGATTAATGATTATCTGTATTCCTTAAGATGTAGCCATAAATATTTTCATTAGTAAGAGGCAGAGTATTGAAATAGGGCAGAAATAGAATGTTTGGGAACCAACTAATATTGTAAGAAATATTAATCATGCTGTTAACCATGACTGTTTTATTCTGATTAATAAAGGCACATTCCACCCAGGCTGTACCTGACCTGGAGATGCAATCCTTCCTCCCCATTTGGAGCTGCCTACTATCAAAAAAAGATTAGCAAAGATTTATTACAGAAACCAGAATTGTCAGCCCTTTGAAGAACCCCAGCCCTTTGTGCATATCTGCAGGCCTTTGCAAATCTGCAGCCTGTTTACCTGTTAATTGCCCATCTGGCACTCCCTTTGGCTATTTCCCCTTGTAACCCCAGCCCTTGCATATCACTAAGCCCTTTGAAGACCTCTATCCTTCTGCATATTTGTAAACTGTCCTTTTGCCTACTTCCCTTTGTACTTATGCCTATATAGGCAGCTGACTTATGGTGGGCTGCAGAGCAGATTTTTGTGGATAACTTGCTGCTCTCCAATGCTGCCAGGCAATATTGGAATAAACGCTCAGACATGATTCAACTCCCTCTCTGCTTAATTGGCTCAAGTAGTGATAGGCAGCACAGACACACTGTTTGTCCGGATACAGTATGACACCTGGGATAAATAATAAAACTGATATTATCTTCTATAATAATAAAAGGATAATATGATGCTAATTAGACCAGATGTCTTCCGGACATCATTCCTGTTGTCCTTCCTGAGGAAGCCGGGGGCAGAGGGAAGCCAGCCCAAGTCCCGGGGGGTGCCTGCAGGCAGCCGGAGGGAAACCAACCGGGGGAAGGAAGCCCTACTCTTGCATGGATTTTTGTGCAAGAGGCCTCTAGTCAATTATAAACAACCATCTATCGTAAGACCACCAGGAGGGATGGGCCCTGGTATTATTGCATTCTTTGTCCCTTTGTCTTTATTATTAGATCACTAGAATTATACTATCAAAAAACTATAATAGGCTCTTTCTTTCCAACTTGCCAGGCACGATGGCTCCTGCAAAGAAGGGTGGCTAGAAGGGCCGCCTCACCATCAACGAGGTGGTAACCAGGGAGCACACCATCAACATCAAGTGCATCCAAGGAGTGGGTTTCAAGAAGTGTGCCCCCTTCAGGCACTCAAGGAGACCCGGAAATTCGCTGTGAATAGATGGGGACTCCAGATGTGCACATTGACACCAGATTGAACAAAGCTGTCTGGGCAAAAGGAATAAGGAATGTCCCATATCATATTTGCGTACGTTTGTCCAGAAAATGTAATGAGGATGAAGATTCACTAAACAAGCTCTATATACTGGTCACCTACGTGCCTATCATTACTTTTAAAAATCTACAGACAGTTAATGTTTACAAGAATTAACTGCCGCCCTAGCTGGTTTGGCTCAGTGGATAGAGCCTCAGCCTGCGAACTCGGGAGTCCTGGGTTTGATTCCGGTCAAGAGCATGTGCCTTGGTTGTGGGCACATCCCAATGGGGGGTGTGCAGGAGGCAGCTGATCGGTGTTTTTCTCTCTTCAATGTTTCCCTCTATCCTTCTCTCTTCCTCTCTGTAAAAATTCAATAAAATATGTATTTTTAAAGAATTAACTACCGATCGTCCAATAAAGTTATAAAACTGCCAAAAAAGCCAAAACCGTTTAGCTCAGTGGATAGAGTGTCGGTCTGCAGACTAAAGGGACCTGGGTTCAATTCCGGTCGGGGGGCACATACCTTGGTTGTGGGCACATTCCCAGTGGGAGGTGTGCAGGAAGCAGCTGATCAATGTTTCTCTCACATCAATGTTTCTAACTTTCTGTCCCTCTCCCTTCCTCTCTGTAAAAAATCAATAAAATATATATATATTTTTTTAAAAACTGCCAAAAAGAAATATTGGGGTCTGTTGGAGGAGAATAATCTGCATTCTGATCCAATCTTCCTGTAAGTAAATTAAGCTATCATAAATTGTTACATTCTATGGAGTTGCCTGCTTGTTTTGTCTTAAAAATACCTTCACATTACAGTACTCATTACACCTTTATCCCATTGTAGGACACCACCCTCTTGGTTTAAAAAAAAAAAAAAATGTGTGTAGGGAGAATGTTATCTGTTCATTTTCCCAATTCTCTGTAGAAATAAGTAATTCTCCCACCTTTAGGGAAAAAAAACTAAATTTGGGCATTGTGTCACCTTCCCTCACTCTTCTACCTCCTATGGTGTACTGTTTAAACACCTATCCTTCCAATAAGGAACTGACTCCTGCTTTGTGTTTTCAGAAGGTGAGGCACTGGAGAGACACACAAAGACTGTATTATAAGTTGTGGTGACAAGACCCTTCTAATAATGACCAGGGGTGGGATAGTGCTGCCAGATAAACAAGTCATTAGTAATCTGCAATCCTGGATCATTATCCCACAGGTGGTCTTCAACTGGCTGGATGACCATGCACAAGTCACTTAACCTTGCTGCATCTCCATTTTCTCTTCTGTAAAATAGAGGAACAACTCTATGCTTACATCAGCAGCACAGGATTAAAACAGAAAACTAATGGGAAAAAACACTGGAGTTTTAACACATTTCTACACCAATGTTAGGATAGGTGGGGGTAGGTTAGATGATAAGGAGCAGGATCCAAGGCAGCAATAGCAGGATCCAGAAATACTGCCTTTCCTTTAATATTTTTTTAATAAATCTTTATTGTTCAGATTATTACAATTATTCCTCTTTTTTCCCCCCATAGTTCCCCTCTACCCTTACCTCCACCCCTACCACTCCCCTGCCAGAGTCCTCATCCATAGGTATACAATTTTTGTCCAGTCTCTCCCTGCATTCACCTCAACCCTTTCCTCCTGAGAATTGTCAGTCCACTCCCTTTCTATGCCCCTGATTGTATTATATTCATCAGTTTATTCTGTTCATCAGATTTTTTATTCACTTTTTAGATTCACTTGTTGATAGATTATGTATTTGTTGTTCATAATTTTAATTTTCTCCTTCCCCTTTCCCTTCCACTTCTCCTTCCCCTTCTCCTTCTCAAAGAATACACCTTTCAGCATTTCATATAATACTGGTTTGGTGTTGATGAACTCCTTTAGTTTTTTCTTATTTGTGAAACTCTTTATCTGACCTTCAATTCTGAATGATAGCTTTGCTGGGTAGAGTAATTTTGGTTGTAGGTTCTTGCTATTCATCACTTTGAATATTTCTTGCCACTCCCATCTGGCCTGCATAGTTTCTGTTGAGAAATCAACTGACAATTGTATGGGTGCTCCCTTGTAAATGACTAACTGTTTTTCTCTTGCTGTTTTTAATATTCTGTCTTTGTCTTTTGCTCTTGGTATTTTAATTATGATGTGTCTTGATGTGGTATTTGAATTATGATGTATCTTGGTGTGGTCCTCTTTGGATTCCTTTTGTTTGGGGTTCTGTGTGCTTTCTGGATTCGTAAATCTATTTCTGTAATTAGGTGGGGAAAGTTTTCAGTCAGTATTTCTTCAAATAGGTTTTCAGTATCTTGCTCTCTCTCTTCTTCTGGCACCCCCGTAATTCTGATGTTGGTACACTTGAAGTTGTCCCAGAGGCTCCTTACACTATCTTCACATTTTTTTATTTTTTCTTCTTTTCCAGTTGAGTCTTTTTTTCATCTTTGTACTTCAAATCTTTGACTTGATTCTTGCATTCCTCTAGTCTGCTGTTAGGTCTCTGTATAATATTTATTTCAGTCAGTGTATGTTTAATTTCTAGTTGGTCCTTTTTCATCTCCTTTTGGGTCTTGCTAAATTTATTCATCCTTTCTAGGAAATTCTTGAAAACCTTATAGAGTTTTGAACTCTATATTCAGTTGTTTGTTTTTTTCCATTTCTTTCATTTGTGATGTTTCTTTGTCTCCACATTTTCACTGCTTCCCTGAGTTGGTAAAGTAGCTTTGTGTACTAGGTGTCCTATATGGCCCAGTAGCTCCACCTCCCCAGTTACCTGAAGTGGACTCTCTTGGTGCACCCCTTTGTGGACTGTGTGTACAGCCTTGTTGTAGTTAAGTCTTGATTGTTGTTGGTATCACTGGGGGGAATTGACCTCCAAGCCAATTGGTTGTGAGGATCAGCTGTGTCTACACTGGGAGAACTTCTGTGCTGGAGTCAGCCTTATAATACAAGACTTCCAAAATTGCAAAAGCCTCTGTGCTCAGCTTGGATGGGGCTTGGTCTCGGGGATGAGCAGAAAGCCTTGGCTTCCCGTCAGCCTGCCCTAAGCGGCCCCTGGGTCTCAGTGTCCCTCAGTAATCACTGCCGCCCTCTCTTCGTATTCATGCTCACGCACCTCCAGACCTCTGCCTTTCGTGGCTCCCAAGTCTCCATGCGTTCCGGGGAACCGTATGAGCCTGGATCTCCAGGGTCTCACCCAAAACTGGGGTTCATTGCAGTCAGAAGTGGAGTTCAGCGCAGCCAGGAGGTCCTGTCTTCCTCCCATTAGAGAAAGCCAGCGGTACAATCAGCAGTCAGTCCTCTTGGTGAGCACTCATGCGCACACCTCCAGACCTCTGCCTTTCGCAGCTCCCAAGTTTCCGTGCATTTCTCCCTTTTCCCAACAGTCTAGACTCCCCCCATATGAGTCCCACCCGGAACTGGGGTTCAGTGCAGTCAGGAGTTTCCATCTCCTTCCCACCAGAAGAAGCCAGCCAGGCACTCTGCCACCCATTCTCTCCACGCACCTCAGCTTTTTGCAGCTCCTCTGAGTCTCCATGAGAATTCTAGTTGTAGAATTTCCACTCAGCCAGCTTTCCTGTGGTTCTGGATGATGTTTGTTTTGTCTTTAAACTGTAGTTTTGAAATTGTGCTAGACAGCAGTTTAGGTGTTCACCTAGGCTGCCATCTTAATTTCCTCTCCTTTAATAATTCTTAAAACCCTCTAAAAGTTTTTAAAAACTGTTTCATAGAGTAAAAGATAAGTTTTCTGAAGGTGAAAAGAAAATTCTGAAATCAAAATGGCTTTCAGTACTTATTATAAAGAAATCACTTGCCGAGACCGGTTTGGCTCAGTGGATAGAGTGTCGGCCTGCGGACTGAAAGGTCCCAGGTTCGATTCCGGTCGGGGGCATGTACCTTGCTTGCGGGCACAACTCCAGTAGGGGGTGTGCAGGAGGCAGCTGATCGATGTCTCTCTCTCATCGATGTTTCTCACTTTCTATCCTTCTCCTTTCCTCTCTGTAAAAAAATCAATAAAAATATATTTTTAAAAAATCATTTAATAATTCAACAGCATTCAGTATCGCTTCCTCTGGCACAGGGAGTTGATGATGTTCAACATGGCTTATTTCTACCATTCCAAGGTGAAATGACTAAAGCAAACAACAGAGAAAGAGAGGGGCCCCTAGCCCTTCAACTACACCACAAATCTCCAAAACTCAGAGGGCAAGAACCTGCCTCTTTCATAATTTTTGGTTTTAAGTGACAAACAGCAAAATTAGAACTAGAGATTGAGAAAGAAAACTGAAGCCCAGCATAATAAATCTCAGACACAAACACATACAGCCCTTTCCAGGGACCAGCTGTGATGAGCTCTGGCCCCATCAAGTTCACCACAGCAGAGAGAAAACCACACACTGTAACATAAATTCTGCACCATGGCTGTCTTACATCAAGTTCATCAAGATACAAGATTTATAGGTTTGAAATGGGAACACAGAATAAAAGAAGGAACATGCAAAAAAACAAGGGTTGTCATTTGTATTCTGAAAACACCAGGGAAGAACAAGGAAGTGGGTAGGGAAAAGGTAATCCTATGGGCAAGAGTATCTCCTTCCCTCTCATCTTGTCCATCTGCTAAGCCTAATTACTCTACCACAATTGGAATCCTTTATTTGTGGCTCAGTGGTTTAAATCTAAAAGTAGTACCATTGGCAGGGACCTTAAAGACAACCTGATTCAACACATTTTACAGGAAAGGAAACTGAGGTCCAGCAAGGTCATACAGCTTAATGGTGATAGGTCTTCCAACTCCTAAAACAGACTCCTTTCAAGGCCCCACACTGCCACCTCCAAACTTGACAGTCACTGAAATGGAAAGATAAAGAAATGACTGAAGGGGGAGAGAGGTGGTATCAGACAAAGGAATGGGGTCCTCACACTGCCAAACTCTAAACAGGAATGGGTCATAATTGCATGCCAGACACAAGCCAACTGTTACCAACCTGAGCCTTGCTCTAGCCTGGCAGGCCCTGTCTCTGCTAGAAAAGAGCATAGAGGGAAAACCAGAAGATGACAACCAATCACTGTGCTGGAAGGAAAGAAAGGGTCCTAGTGCAAGTGGTTATCCTCACCAAAGAGCCCAGGGAGTTGTAAAGTTCTTTCTCCCCTGTGGCATTTGACAAATAGGAATGCTCTTGGGGCAGAAAGAGAAAAGTAAAGGCAGAAAGACCCAAGCTAAGAGGTAACAGTACTCAGAGACTAAGGCTGCAACCCCTTGATCCATACCTTATACCACTCCCCATTTGAGAGATCTTGAGCAAGGTAACACCTTTTCTGGTCCTATTTCCACACCCACTAAAAATGTACTTGGGGACCCTAGTTGGATTGATTCAGTGGATAGAGCGTCAGCCTGCGGACTGAAAGGTCCCGGGTTCTATTCTGGGTCAAGGGCACAAGCCCAGGTTGCAGGCTCGATCCCCAGTAGGGGGGCGTGCAGGAGGCAGATCATCAGTAATTCTCTCATCATTGATGTTTCTATCTCTTTCTCCCTCTCCCATCCTCTCTAAAATCAATATATATATATATATATATATATATATATATATATATATATTATAATTTTTTTTTAATGTACATGGGGAAGAGGAGAGGTAGTGAGGGAAATGTGAGGGGGAAAAAAGAACTGGCATAGTCAACCCACAAACAGCAAGGAATGCAGGGAGGTGAGGGAGTGGGTGGTTACAGAGTACTCAGAAAGGAAAGAATGGTCCTGAAGGAAGAAGACAGAAAAGGCCAAAAGCACAACTAGCCAACTTCCAAACTCTACCCTAGGCTAGTCCATCCACATTAGAGACTGCAGATATGCCAATGAGGGCCAGGCCCAGACAACATGAAGAAGGGCCTCTATACCTTCCCACACCTCAATCCTGAAGGACACTCTGGGAATGGCTGGTCAACTAACTGGGTAATAAAGTTCCAGGATTACGTACATATACAGGCTCTGTAAAAGTAGCCCAATGCAAAAGAACACATATTAGGTTGTTTATCTATATAAAATTCAGAGAAAGGCAAAACTAATCTACATAACTATAAAGTAGGAAAGGGATCACCCTTCATGGGGAAGGGTGTAACTAGAAGGGGCATGTGATGGTTATTTTATGTGTCAATTTGGCTGAGCCACAGTGTTGAGATATCTGGTCAAACATTATTCTGGATTTTTCTATGGAAGTATGTTTTATTTGGGGGGGAGGGGTGAGATTAACATTCAAATTGGTAGACTAAAGCAGAATACCCTCCATAGTGTGACTATACCTCATCCAAGTCCTTACTAAGAATTCCTTTGAAGAAGAATTCTGCCAGCAGACTACCTTTGGACTCAAACTACAACTCTTCCTTCAGTCTCCAGACTGCCAGTCTACCCTGGAGATTTTGAATTTACCCAGGCTCCCACAATCACATAAACCAATTCTTTTAAAAGTCCCAGTTAATATCTTTTAATCTCATTCTCTCTCTCTATAGATGAATGGAAGGATGGATGGAGATAGGATTTTTAGACATGGTATTCTAATATCTTTTAATTCCCCCCACCCTTTCTGTATTTCAGTTTGGATAATTTCTGTTGGCCTACATTCAGAGTCACTGATTCTTTTCTCAGTTCTCTTCAGACTGATGATGAACCTGTTGACCTTTGATGTTATGTGTGGGGTTTTATTTTTAATTTCTAGAATTTCCACTTGAATCTATTTTTAGTTTGCATCTTTTCTAAAATTCCTCATTTGTTCATGAATGTTATCCACCTTTAACATAGTAAATTATGGTTATTTTAAACCTCTATCTGGTAATTCCAACATCTGAGTAATTCCTGGGTCTGGCTCTGCTCTGTTGATTGCCTTATCTCTTGATAATAGGCTAGCTTTTTTTCCTTACACTTGTTTTTTGAGTCTTGCAATTTTTAACTGAATGCTGACATTATTAGAACAGAGACTGAAGTAAATCATCTTTATGCTTGATAATGGGCACAATCTTCTGTCATGCTATTAGTATGTATTAGGAGCTGAGCTGGGTTTGAGTTTTCTGGTTAATGTTGACATATCACAGGCTGCAAATTTCTCCAACAATGAGTATTATCCTGTTCCAAAGTGAAGCCTTAGATGCAGTTTTTCTCAGTTCCTACTTTTCCCTCAGTTTTAAACTATTCTTTATTGCCTTATCAGAGTAGGGTCTTTCTCCTTGCCCTTGCCCCTCCTCCAGGAGTAAACTGAAATTACTTTTATTTGGTGCTAGGCTTGTGGTAGGAATAGGTAGATAGTAGGGTCTCTCTTGTCCTGATCCAGCCTCAGTCTTACACAGGGCCTGTGAGCATGGACTTCCCTTCTCTCCACAGCAGTCAAACTCTACCTTGTATCTGTGGCAATTCTTAGGCAGGACAAAGTTTCCTATACCTCTTCCAACAATAGACCTTTGTAGGCCTCTGCTTGTTAGTGCTGAGCCCACCTTTGGTCTTAGATTCTTAAGCAGATGTGGGAAGCTATGCTTCAATGCAGCCATTCTCTTGCATGGTTCATAATGTACTTCACTGAATTTAGCAGACATATTTTTTTCTTTTCCTTGATGCAGGTTGCTCACATGTTGGCCACCTACTCTTCTCTACCTGCTGACAGATGTGTAGGTGAGAAAAGGCTCACAGTCATTGTTCTTGAAAGCAACCCCCAGACCCACTTCCAGAGCCAAGAGGCATATGCAGGAAATCAGCTGCTTCTGGGTCAGCACTGAGCTAGTGTTTCACAATGGCACATGAAACTAATAGAAAATAGAAAAACATGCACATGGCTGCCAGATACTCTGTACTTGGGAAAGAGGTATAAAGGTGCTAGAAGTCAGAATACCTGGTTTAACTTTGATAATTACTTGCTCTGTTAACTTATAGAAAACACTTCCCCTCAATTTTTCTCATAGGTAAAATTGAGGAGTTAAACTAAGTGGTCTTTATGGTCCTCTTCAGTGCTAAAATTCTCTAGTCCTAATATCAGATTCCTCCTGTAATTTTCAAAGCTAGAACTCTGCAGCTAAGTACCACACATTTCTGCAAATCCAATAGTCAGCTTCCCATGTTGCGTGGTTGGAGGTCCTGGTCATTACTTCTTGACCATATGTAAACCCCACTGACCATTATCTCATCCTCATTACCTTTTCCTTTGAGACTAAATCGATTGTTTCATCTTCCCAGATCTTCTCTGAGAATGCATGCATTTTGACACTAGAAGGCCTTCAATGAAGGGAAAGGAATAAAGGTTAAGACAATGATGTGATGATCAATAAAAAGTGGACACAGAGATTAAATGAGATTTAATGTAAAAAATCATTTTTTACATTAAAAAAAGTGCTAAAGGAATATTTAATATTCTACTGTCAGCTAATTATTAGTTAAGAATAACATTTGACAGTTAAATCAAATATTAATAAAATACTACTCTGTGCCAGGTATTCTGTTAAACGTGGATGAGTTCCTTTAATCTCTTAAAACCACGACCCAGACATGTGCCCTGACTAGGAATCAAACTAGCAACTTATATGATGTGAGTACCACCGTTAGCCCCATTTTACTGATGAAATTCCTACATTTTCATTTTCATTCAATAAATAAGTATTCAAAAAAGTGTACAATTTTGTTAAATACTACTTTTATTGCCTTTAATTGGTTTCACCACCACCACCCAAAAAGACTACAGAACAAAGATTGTCCCAGAGGTCCACTAATTCTCACAAAGTGCCTAGGACACAGATGGCTCTGTAATTCAGGATATGCTAGAGTAATCAGAGTAAGTTTTGTATGGAAATTAAACCTGAATTAGTGTAGAACAATACATAAAATTTAGATAGATGTTGAATTATAAGCTTGTACAAGGGAAAAGTATATAATGTTATTAACCAGTTATCCCAATAAGTTTAATTTAAATTTTAAAGTTTTTTCAATAGCAAAAAGGAAAAAAGAGCATTCTAGTAACATCTGCTCTGTAGACAATGGTATACAATTGGTATTAAGAATATTATAAGCATTGGATGTGGAGAGAGCAGAGTGCCTGAAGAATGGCTCCTCTGTGATTAACACATCCAACAGCAACTTGGACTTATTCCTCGCAAGTGGCAGGATACTATGACTTTCCTGTGACATTACGCCCTATACATGAAAAAAAAAAAAAAAAGAATATTATAAGGAAAGAGTAAGTGTTGAAGGAATAAAACAAAAGTAAAGGAAAAAATGAGAATTTGAGAGAGATGGTTATCTTTAATTTCACTTTAAATCAAATGGCTCCCAAACAATAAGCAAATTAAAAATCAAGAAAATCAGTTTAATTAAAAAAAGGCAAATAGCCAAGACCAGTTTGGCTCAGTGGATAGAGCGTCGGCTAGCAGACTGAAAGGTCCCAGGTTCAATTCCGGTTGGGGGCATGTACCTTGCTTGCAGGCACATCTCCACTGTGGGGCGTGCAGGAGGCGGATGATCGATGTCTCTCTCTCATAGATGTTTCTGACTTTCTATCTCTCTCCCTTCCTCTCTGTAAAAAATCAATAAAATATATTTTTTAAAAAAGAGAGAGAGAGACAAATAAGAGTAAAAATAGCCTTAAAAATAAAAATCAACTTACCCCTTGGAATCAAACAGGCTTCTGAAATCAAATAAATTACCTTCCCACAGCACATTTTCGCGGACAGACTCACTGAAGAACACACCTACACACACACACACACACACACACACACACACACACAAAGGAACCTCTGCAATGACAGGACTACCCACTCACATAGACTTCTCTTAAATATTGAACAACAACTTGAATCACAGAGGGGGTGTCATATTGTTACTTGAAAAAATGAACAGCCTATGGTTCTTTTTGCCTAGTGGTCATAATTTGTTTCACATTAGCCACCTATGAATTAATTCCTAAAAAATCAGTTTTCCTAGACATACAAAAAAGAAAAGTAATGGAGTTTGGAGGAAGATGGGGGTGAGGGGCAGATCAGAAGATAGAGGACAAAATGGAATGTCACATTTACTTGCTAGGGACTCTTATGATCGCTAGAGGAACACATGAGGCCAAAAGGGGTAAAGAATTATGAATTTATTAGGTCATCTGGAAAACCAGATAGGCTGAGCCCCAAAATGGCACCAGAACCCAGAGATAGGGAATCAGAGATTTTAAAGGACTCTCTAGGTAGGCTTTTTCTGGGCGGAGAATTCTCTAAGGAGATCCTGAAGGGAAAGATGATGGTCTTAGCAAGTGAAATGTGGTCTAAGCAAAAGGGAATGTCAGTTGTGAAGTGATCTAAAGTTCAGTTCCCAGGGGAAGGGGTGTCCATTTAATTATTTGATCAGACCTAACAGGGGCAAGGAGGGACATAACAGTCTATTAATGAAATTGAGATATAGTTAAGAGGTGAACTTAACTTGTTTAAAGCTCACAACATTAAAAAATAGGAATGTTATACCTTGGCCAGTGTGACTGTTTGTTGTCTAGTACACCAAAAAGTTGTTGGTTTGATTCCTGGTCAGGGCACATGTCCGGGTTTCGGGCTCTATCCCAGGTAGGGGGCATGCACCAGGCAGTCCATAGATATGTCACTCTCACATCAATGCTTCTTTTTCTTTCTCCCTTTATCTCTCTTTATCTCCCTCCGCCTTCGTCCCTTCCTCTTTTCCTCCTGCTCTAAAAATCAATTTTAAAAAAGATTTTTTTTAAATAGGTATGTGTTCCCATTTTATAAATATGGAAATGGAAGCCAGAAGCAATTAAGTAATTTACCGAAGGTGAGGGCTGGAACTCCAAAGCTTGATCTTTTCTCTCTACCTTGCTGAAGAGTTCATGTTCTTCAAATCCTCTGCCAGTTCATTCCTAAAACCTGGTATTTACTCATTATTGACTTATTCCTTTGAGGTAAAGGATTGTGTTCTATTATAAGGTCAAAGTTCCTGAAAGGATAGCAAATTAAATCTACTCAAAGAAGAACTCCCTTTGGAGGAACATCTAGGCTGACATATTTTGATTGGAGTAGAAAGGACACTGCCCAAGTAAAAGCACTTGTAAAAGCAGTAAAAATTCTGGCGGCCATAAAAAAAACAGGGCACTACTGAGGGAAGGAAGGATATAGAGGAACGGTAGGGAGTGTAGAAAGAAAGAAAGCATCAAGGAAAACCTGGACAGAAAATACAATAAGTGGCCAAAACCGGTTTGGCTCAGTGGATAGAGCGTTGGCCTGCAGACTGTAGGGTCCCAGGTTCGATTCCAGTCAAGAGCGTGTATCTTGGTTGTAGGCACATCCCCAGTAGAAGGCGTGTTTCTCTCTCATAGATGTTTCTAACTCTTCTATCCCTCTCCCTTCCTCTCTGTAAAAAAAAATCAATAAAATATATATTTTAAAAAGAAAAGAAAAGAAAGAAAATACAATAAGTGGTCACCATCAGAAAAACAAAGGGAGCCTTGGGTCTGTGGTAGCCACAGAATGAGCATGGCTGGCTACTCCTGAGAGAACAAGCAGGGTGACTGTGGCCTTAGAAATAAGATGTACCTTACCCCACTCATTCCCTGTTCTTGAGAACCGACCTTTTAGAAAGACCTTATGTAATTATGGCCCATTCTGTTCTGTGAATCAAAGATGAAGATGGAGAAGGTAGAAGACCCAATGTGACCATAATCTTAGATCTCATAATCCAAAACCATGAGAAAAATCCAGTCCCTAGGACAAAAGGATCAATACCCAGTAAGTGCCCAGAAGCACAAGCAAGAGCAGGAAGATACAGTCAGAAGAATCGCAGAACTCAAAACCTATCCAATTCTAGTCTGTATTGAGGAATCTTAATTCCTCAGAACTGTTTCATCCCTTAAATACAAAAACAACACGTTTGGCCCTTCCCCTTGCCCAAAATATACACAGGTGAACAAATTTCATCTTTAGGGGAAATCCCACTCCCTAGATCACTCTTGAGCAATGGTCAGGAGTCCTGATCTCAGGATCAGGGCTAGAAATCCATACAAGTGCTCAACTAGGCAACTCATCTCCCTAATCTGGTGTGTGGAAAACTACTGATCAGGCCCTCAAATTAACAGCAGCTGGCTGGGTAGAGACAAAACCTACCTAACAGAAGTAATACCATGAACCAGAGAAAACAAAATTTAAAAGCAAAACTGTCAGTGCTTGCTTCTGTCTTCTGAAAGAAGGTGCAGGGTAGAGAATGTCTGTGCTAACCAACCACCTCATAGCAGAGGCCACCAAAGGACCAGAAAGCTTGTCCACAGTTCAGAAGGGCTTGCCACTGAGTCTTGGCTTAAGCAGCATCAGGCTGCTTAAGAATTATGAGCTGGAGAGCTAAATTATGCTGCAGAGTAAAATGGGAGAAGCTTGTTTTAGAAGTGGCTACAAGGTAGCAAGAGAGGAAGAAAAGGATGCAGCATGGCAGAGTGGCAAAGGTCATTTAAGACTGAAAATATCTAACACTAGATTTTAAGTTGTCTTTATTGCTATAATAATTCTTCCCAGACTTTAAATCCAATCTGCCATGCACACAAATAGCTTTGTGTATATTTTGTTCTTACTGTTGTTTTGTGGAAACTAGGGAAAAGGAGCCAAATTCCAAGCTGGTTCAACACAGAGCAAAAAAAAGAAAAAACCCAGAAAGGGAAATGTGAGTCCCACAGAAGCAGAAGTAACCATGAGAACGTGAACTTCTAAAACTACTCCAAACTAGAAGAGGACAAGAGATAGGGAACTTGAGTAGACATCTGGTTTACACCCATTTATGCCTACAGCTGTGGAAATGCAATGCAGATTTATTATGGAGCATCCACTGTGTGGAAGCACTATCTATGCTAGAGGCTAGGAAGGTGCAGATGAGAAAGATGAGGTCCCTGCCCTCACCGGGCCATCTCAGTCTATGTGTATATAATAGATAGGGAGACAGAGATGAAAAAAGAGAAAAACAGGGAAGGATGCTATCGAGTATAGCAACAACTGCAGAGTAAAACAGATCATAATGCTGAAAGAGATTGGCACAGTGAGCTATCGGAACAGAAAAAAAAGACTCCAATTCCACCTAAGATGAGGAAGGGAAAGTAAAAGTCAGAATATGTAATGCCCAAATTTAGACCTGAAGAATATCAGTTTTTGCAGGAGAGAAAAAAGCACCCCGGCTTGGGCCTCAGTATCAACAAAAAGGTATTGAAAGTTACAAGCTGTTCCAAGTGGCCAGAGAGTAGATGCATCTAGAAGAGAGTCCAGTTGAGGCTGGTGGGTAAGCTGGGGTACACAATGAAGGACACAGTATACCATGCAAGAAATTAGGTTTTGATGAGATATTGATCAAAGGGTACAAACTTGCAGTTGGAATACTGATAGGCTCTGGGGATCTAATGCACAGCATAGTGATTATAGTCTAGGACACTGAATTATATACTTCAAAGTTGCTAAGAGACTGAATCTTAAATATTCTCATCACAAAAGAAAAATGATAATTATGCAACATGATAGAAGTGTTAACTAATACTATAGCAGTAATCCTACTGCAATACATAAAATGTGTCAAATCAGCTCTGGCCAGTGTTGTCAATGGTTATAGCATCAGTGGGCACACTGTAGGGTCAAGGATTCAATTCCCAGTCAAGGGCATGTACCTGGATTTTGGGTTTGCTCCCCGCCCCCATGTCAGGGTGCATGCAGGAAGCAACCAATTGATGTACCTTTCTCACACTGATGTTTCTCTTTCTCTCCTCTCTCTCCTTCCCTCCTTTCTACTCTCTCTGAAAAGCAATGGAAAAAAATATCCTCATGAGGGTTAACAGAAAAGTGTCAAATCAACACACTGTACCCCTTGAACTCACACAGTGTTATATATCAATTATATCTTCATAAAAAAAATTAAAATCTTAAGTAAAACAAACAAAAGATGGCTATAACACACCAGCCTCGAATGCCTCAGGAAGGTTAAGGTTCAGCGAAAAGCAAACTGACATCTTAGCTTCTAAAAAATGCCATAAAAATACTTGTTTTAATATATGGGTGGGCAAAAGTAGGTTTACAATTGGTCATATGGAAAACAATGCAATAATAAATAATAATATAAGAATAAGCTCCATGTTTCACATGCTCACAATTATGAAGTTACTTTATCCCACCCCTATATTTAAACATCTAAAATACATGCCAGTTATCACAATTTGAATGGGCTACAATTTAAGCATGCAGTTTTGGGGTCAAATCACCTAAAATGTGCTTATGTAATGCAAACATTGGAATAAGTGAACCAATTCCAATTTGGAACCTTCATTGGGATGGAGTCAAGAGGTGTACAACTCAGGAAATACTGCCTTCCTTGAGACAAAGCGTGTATAAAAATCTGAAGTGTAAAAACAGCTGAGTTCAGCTTTCCAGATCCTTGGAAGCCCAGGTATCTTTTAGATAATTAACCTCTCATTACTTAGTCCAAAAAAATAACCCTGAGCCTGAAGTCAGGAGTTCTGCTGATAACTAATCATCTTAACCTTGAACATCCCTCATCAGTTAAATCAAGAAGTGTATTAAATGGAAGTACACTTCTTCCCAAATTGTTATTTTTATATTCAATATGTTCCTGTTAATTTTTTATAATGTTATTAATTTTCAATAATATTATGCTACTTTACTAATGGATTTTTGTAAATATATGATAGTTTATGCATTTAAAAAAATGATGGAGTTGAGGTCTGGAACACTCATTAAGTCTTCCCTGTTATACACCTATTAAGCCTACATCCTATCTGCAAAAATATACATAGGGGCACTTGCACATAATTGAAACTATACCTGATAACCACACAAACAATCTTTCCCATCATTAAAGCCCACATTTAACTTTGAAGGGCATTGCCAGAAGAATGCCTCTAAAAAAAATCCCACTGCATGCCAAAACCGGTTTGGCTCAGTGGATAGACCGTTGGCCTGCGGACTGAAGGGTCCCAGGTTCGATTCCGGTCAAGGGCACATACCTTGGTTGCGGGCACATCCCCAGTAGGGGGCGTGCAGGAGGCGGCTGGTCCATGTTTCTCTCTCATCGATGTTTCTAACTCTCTATCCCTGTCCCTTCCTCTCTGTAAAAAAAATCAATAAAATATATTTTTTTTAAAATCCCACTGCAGATGAAGTCTCATCAACTGCTTTTTTTCTTCTGTGTACTTCATGAATTACTTCATCATGATTAACTCCAACCACTGTAATTAATTATTCCAGATGATGTAGAAATTAGTCTTCTAATTCTTCTGAAATTTGTTGAAATCATCCCACAAAAGCATGGGAAGAGGTATAAATAAAGCAAAAACTGTCTTTGAAATACTGGGAAAATAAATAAATAGAAGCAGACTCTTGTCCTGAATCACAAAGGACTGTTATGAACACCTGGTAAGAGAATGGGTGAAAAAATGTTCTAAAACAGGAAAACAGGTACACACACTAAAGAGACACTTTTCTTATCAAAAAAAAAAAAAGCCTTTCTTCTTATTCTTGGTTACAAAAGACTGTGATTGTGCATGACACCTCACATTAGCTGTGAGTCCTCAAATAGCATTAAAGAATATACTAAAGAGCCAAAACCGGTTTGGCTCAATGGATGGAGCATTGGCTGGCAGACTGAAAGGTCCTGGGTTCGATTTCGGTCAAGGGCATGTACCTTGGCTGTGGTCACATCCCCAGTGGGGGCGTGCAGGAGGCAGCTGATTGATGTTTCTTTCTATCCCTTCCCCTTCCTCTCTGTAAAAAAAAAGATCAATAAAATATATATTTTTAAAAAAAATTTTTAAAGAATATACTAATGATCAAGATTATAAACAAATGCTACCAAAACAATATTCCACTGCATATTAAATGAGTTTATTAAACCTGAGCTGTAGAGAAAAAACAAGAAAACTACAAAACTAGCATTATTAAGCATCCATTGGACCTTGGTCACTTTGGGTCAAAATTCTACATGCTCTGCCTGGCATTCAAAAGGAATGCACTTTCTTACAGCAGCAGATAAAAAGATCTGTCCACCAAGCTCTTCCTCTTCACTTCTCCCCACCCACTTCCTCTTCTTCCAAAGGAGAAGGGCTCTCATTTTCACTCTGGTTTGCCACATCCTGCCTCTAAAGTTATTTCCTAGGAGCTGCTTGGGCTATTCTGAAAAGCTTTAACACCTTCATGCCCCTAGCTGGTGGGTTACAAGAATTTTTAAAACATGCAATATCTGAGTACTTAAGTCAGGGCCACTAACCTCTTTTCCCTTAGATTATAAAAAAATAAACAAACAAACAAAAAACAAAAAAAACACAGTCAACACAATAGCCATCTGGGGTGAATGCCCTGTTGTGAACTAAAAATATATAAGCCTTATGTTTAGCGTTGTATATTACTGATCATGTTGCATAATAAGGTTGCATCTGATTCGTTAAATTTTTGGTACCGAAAATCCTTAAATACAAGTATAGGCATCAGATTTTCTTGTTTTGTTAATCCTCTCCTAAGGATATTTTTTCCACTGATTTTTAAAGAGTGGAAGGGAGGAAAAGAGAGAGAAACAGCAGAGTGAGAGAGACACATTGATTGGTTGCCTCCTGCACCAGCCCCAACTGGGACTAGCATGCCTTTGACTGGGAATCAAACCTGTGACTCTGATTTGCAGGCCAATACTCTAACAACTGAGCTATGTTAAGCAGGGCAGAACCTGATTTTTTAAAAAGTCACTTTGGAGCATCCCACCCACTTTTTTTTTTTTCAGATCAGCAAAAAATATATATTTTGGCGTGCTACAGAATTTCAGTAATTAGTTTATGTGTGTCATAAGATAAAAAAGTTGAAAATCATTACCCTGGACCACTAGTATATTTATGACACCCTACCCACCATACTTATACAGTCTAATAACTAGACTCTCTCTACTTGACCAGGTAATACTCCCAACTGTTTTCATGCCAGGCATCGAATTAAGCAATTTACCTACAACAGAGTCAGATAGAAGCCACATCTCTTAGTCCTATCTAGGGCTCCAAGGAGTCCAGCTTTTGCTTAATCAGTAAAAAAAATAAAAATAAAAAAAAATAGAAGAACTATACTCTCAAACATTGTCAACAAATTTGAAGGAGAAACCCCAATGAAACATAAATAGTTGTATGTAACATTTTATTGAATGCTTACTGAGGTGCCATGAATGATCTCTGGCTCTCTATTGGGGGTGGGGATATTCGTTCAGGTGGGAACTTTTGGGAACTTGCGTGAGTGATTTAGATTTTATTTGAAAGACCTTTAATTCTCAAAACTACCCTACTAGTTAGGTATTATCACCTTCTAATTTATTAATGAGGAAGCTAGCTGTGAGAGCAGTTAAATAACCAGCACTATTGACACAATTTGTTTAGGGGTGAAAAAGCCAGGACTCCAACCACAGCTGTCTGCCTCCACAGACCATTCCTATAACACAAAGATCCAGAATAGAGTTTGTATCTGCGGGGGAATTGGTCATGGTACCAGAAGAGGAGCAGGGCATAATTAGCTTCTTTTTCCCTCTTAATTAAAGAGACTTGAAATCTTTATAATCAAGAAAGAAAAGGATTTTTTTTTTAAATTCAAGAAGTCAGTAAATACTGACCACCTATTATGTGAGATCCTGTGCAAAGAATTATCATGTGCTGTGTTACAACTGGACTTCTTGTTACATATATCAACTTAGTGCAGGTTAATCATGCCCCTTCTGGCTGGCCAGGCATTTGTGTCCCTCCCAAAAGTTTTACATCTGAACGAAGAGTACACCCACCCCCAACAGGAGAGAGCCAGAGACCATTCATGGCACCCCAGTTGCTTAGTTCCCAAGCCTCCCAAGCCCATTAGCAAGAGAACATAGAACACTGAAGTTTCTAAGACAACTGAGAAGTATTGGTTTTTTCTTTTTTTTTAATATATTTTGCTGGTTTTTTACAGAGAGGAAAGGAAAGAGAGAGTTAGAAACATCAATCAGCTGCCTCCTGCACACTACCTACTGGGAATGTGCCCGCAACCAAGGTACTTGCCCCTGATCAAAATCAAACCTGAGACCCTTCAGTGTGCAGACTGAGGCTCTATCCACTGAGCCAAACCGGTTTTGGCTATTGTTTTTTTCAAACTTCAAACTTGGACCTATTGTTACATTTTAATAATCTATAGCAGTCTGAACACCTGCCTTATTTGCAACATCAAAATCTGATGATTTTTATATCCAAAGGTACACTGTTAAGAAAAATAAATAAATAATACTGTTCTCTCCCTGTATATATACTTATTATACTTCCATTTCTCTTTAACTTATAAGTTAAATCTTATCAAATTCACACACAGTTACCCCTAGGCTGCAGCTGACTGTATAGAAACATGTCAAGACTTTAATGGCCCTTACTAAAGACTAGAGGTCCTATGCACGAAATTTGTGCAAGGGCTTGGCCCCGGCCCCCCACTCAGCCCCCAGCTCTCATCACAGCCAGGGGAGGTCTCTGCCACCTTTACCACTGTCCCCGCCCACACTTTTATTATTATAGATATGTCAAAGAGAGGCTGTGAGGGTTAACAAAAAAGCTGCTGGCGACCTTTAACAATTAGCTGAATAAAATAAACAAAGAACTGGTCACTTTTATTCATTTTAAACTGCATATATTAAATTCTACCTTTTTGGTAAGACAGATCAAAAAGCAGGCAGTAGGGCAGGGCAGAAAACAGGAGCTTCGCTAGAAAGTCAGGGCCCTGGACCTCAATCCAGGCCTTCAGCAGCCATTTAACATTGCATAAAATGCCTAGCCTCTCTGGGTCTTAATCTCTTCATACTTCCAGCAGGTTAAACTACCAAGATCTATCCCTAGCATTTAAAGATACTCAGGGCAGAAATAATGAAAGATATTGGTGGTGAAAATGATGATTAACATATTGTAATGCTATCCTGAGTCCAACAGCCTGGCTTAGTGCTACATTCAACTTATCAGCCTAGATTTATTGGGAAAAGGAAGGGTTATTGGAGGACTGGTGGGTGGGAATCACAGCCACCTACAGTAAAATTAAACTGTTCCCAAATGAGTTCTGTTGAAGTGTGATTTATCCAGAGTGTTAAACAACTACCAGCACGATGAAACCGTGTTACTGAAATTGTGTTACTGCACAAACTTAACTTTTTTCCCAAATGTGATTTGCAGAAAGGATGCAGAGCTGAGAATCCTGTCTCTGGCCATCTGTCCTATCAAGTCCCTGGAGAGGCGTGGGGGGAAAGTGTGAAAAGCCACAGGTGCCATGTATATTCAGCCACTATGTCACATATCTATCAAGGAGTCCAGCATTTGTTGAGGATAAGTATTCAGCTCAGCATGCAAAAAAGGCTCGTCAATCCTTCCGGCTCCAAACATTCCCTGAGCCTTCTTCTGTTCCAGGCATAGGGCTGAGGGAACACTACAGAATGCCACTGCCAGTTTCTCCTCCGCACTAGTGAGAGCTGTTGGCTGAAAGGGCAGTACAGATATCTACAGGCATTCTTAGATATCTGTATGACTTGCATAAGGCCCTTAACCAGAATCAGTTTCTTATCTACGGAATAGAGATAACACATATCTTGCATGCCTCATGTTGATGAATTAGGAAATAAATGGATGTAAAAACAATGAACAGTATACAGAGCCTTGCAAAACAAATACTATGATTACCACCAACACTGTGACACTCTTTGTGCCAAAATACTATAAACTGAAAATAATCAACCATCAATAGTCAAAGACTTTGCAAGGATTAACAGAGCCTTGATCTTGGGAGCCAAGCATCTTCTGCCCTCTGTCTTTACTGCCATCTCAAGGCAGTTAGTCATTCAACAAAATTTTACCGAACTAGATGCCAAGGAACATGCTATGCACTGGAGATAATAATGAATAAGACCCAGCCCCAGACGTTCCCAAGTCCAACCCAACTAGACAGAGTCACACAAACAATTTAGGTGGTATATGTACAGAGAGCTCTTAAAGGTGGAGCAGATGACCATTGCCTAGAATGGGGAGGAGATGTCTGTGATGATTTACAGAAGTGGTGACTTACAAGTTGAGCTCTGATATAAGATTGGTATTTCAACATGCCCTCAGAGTGGAGGAGGGAATCCCAGGAGAAAACAGTCTGAGCAGAGGCCAGAGCCCACTGGAAAAGAGGTGTGGATGAACCATGGAGAAGTTGAATCCAAGATCTACCTAGACCTGACTTCCAACATCTGGCTAGAGCCACAGGAAGTGTGTGTGTTACCTACCCTTTATGTGAGTGACCATCCCTCCCTATTCCTTCCTACACACACACACACACATCACCCAGGAAATCCTCTTTAAACTTGGAGAAAGCTGAATTTGCAGCCTCCTGTTCACTGAAAATAATTCTTTTGTTTCCTGCATATCCCCCAAAATTGCAAGTATGGCTGGCATTGTCTCCATTCTAAATCTGTGTAGATAAAGAACAGGTGAAAAGCCCCATCCATTGGAAGTTCTTTGGGAAGTGAGAATTTTCTCTTACCTGAAAAGAAATAAGGCACTCTAGACTGGGAATCTGGTCCTGGCCCTTACTATTAGTCCTTTTAATCATAAAAAGCAGTTTACACAATGTCTATGAATCCTTTCTACGGGGCAGGTGTTATTATGCCCATTTTATAAATGTTGAAATAGACCCAATTATCTGAAAGAATTTGCATAAGATAACTCAGACTATAAGAGAAAGGGTCGAGAAACAAACCCAAGTCTGCTGACTCCAGAGCCTTTCCGCTATGCCACACTCTCTCAGGCTATGTTTTCTCAAAGTCACACTCACAATTCAAAATAGAGCCTGCTGTGTAATGAGGCCAACTTCCCCTAACCCTTCTTTGTAGCCCTGGGTTCTTTTCTCGACCAAAAGATAGGATAGCAACAAAGATCTCCAAGATCCCTTTCAACAATAAAATTTAATCTGACTTAATGTCTTGAAGCTTGAATGTGTGCCCAGCAGTGACCTATATGATCATGTGGAGTTCACTGCATAAACCTTGAATGGTAGCAAGGCATTGCCATTACCATCACTTTGAGAGAAGCAGCAGGCACACACACACATCACCAGGAAATCCTCTTTAAACTTGGAGAAAGCTGAATTTGCAGCCTCCTGTTCACTGAAAATAATTCTTTTGTTTCCTACACACCCTGGTGCAACTGAATGAACAGTTGCACCAGGGAAGCAGCTCAGATCGCTCACCTTTCCTCTACACAGAGCACTGTTTGTTTGTTTTGTTTTTTAATATATTTTATTGATTTTTTTACAGAAAAGAAGGGAGATGGATAGAGAGTTAGAAACACGAATGTGAGAGAGACATTGATTAGCCACCTCCTGCACAACCCCTAATGGGGATGTGCCCACAACCAAGATACATTCATGCCCTTGACCGGATTCGAACCCGAGACCCTTCAGTCCACAAGCCCACGCTCTATCCACTGAGCCAAACTGGTTTCGGCTCTACACAAAGCATTGTTATTCAAAAGCACTGCAGCTTGAAAATTCTGAAGCCTGCAGTCTCTCAGATCCCTCTGAAAGAGAGGATAGTCTCTGGATTCAAAAAAACACTTGGGGAGGCAAAAACATTCATTCAAAATCTGATCAGGAAGCTAGGCTCTTCACTGCACTGTTAATACCCAAAACAAGTACCACTCTGAGACGTGAACAGTATGTCCTCCGATAATCCTGCATTTGGCCTGTTCACTCCAAAACTCTCATAGCCTATATCCAACTTCCTAGAAATTAAACCCTAGTCTACAAAACAACACATGGATTCATCTGGGTGCTCGGCCCCACCCCACCTCAGAATCTCAGAAAGACCAGATAGAGGTCAGAGCTCCTTCAGATCCCTTCCAGCTGTCCCCACCATCTTTGAAGTCCTCTCCACCCCTGCCTTTGTGCTCGCAGGGAACACAGGCACTTTCCTGGACATCCTACCATCATTCCAATTTCTCTGCTTTTAACCTCTCTGAACATATTCATGCATGTGACTTTAACATTTCTTTAGGAAAAAAAACCCAAAACTTTAATTACTCACTTTCTGAAAGACAACTTTCTAAACCATGAGTCTATAATAATGAAATCAAACATCACATTTAGTCTTCCTAAAAATATTACCCCAGCACAATGTCTTTTTGTTCCCACATGCCCATCACCCAAATGCACACACATATACTTTAGACTGTCATTTAGACACTGGAGTGTATAATTTAAATGTCTTTAACAGCATCCACTCAAAGGACATTTGCACATGATTCTTCACTTTAGTTCAAAGCTATGATGAAAAACTGCAGCTTTTACTAAATAGGAAAATATGTGGATGTCAAATGCTAACAAAATTCAGATTTTAAAATGTATTCAATTCACCCATTAACATTGGCATCTTTTTCAATTTTCAGCAAAAGTCCTTTTTACCTATTTCTCAGCCCAGTGCCTGGTATATACTAAATATCAGTTAAACCACTGTTAATATATCTTTATCCTCTTAACACACAAGTTAGACATCTATTGTAATTTTAGTCATAATCTAAATCTATCTGACCTCCATACAAACGCCAATAACAAGCAGCTGCTTGCATTCAAAGTATACATACCTCTGTCATTTGACCTGTTTTGAAGCTGTCTTCTTGTTTGGAAGACAAATGGTTAGCAGCTGCAAGTTCAATTACAAAGTGCTTGCTAGGAAGGCAGAAAAAGAACCAGTGGAATCGATGTGTTGTTTCACATATTAAGCGCGGAATTTCTTTCCAACATCTTTCATTTCCCTAGGGAAACCCAATCTAGGCATGCCCTTTGAACTTAGAAAACCCAGGGCTTCAGTTTGGGAAGAACCTAGTTTGAAGGCCAGGCAAAGCTGTGAGAGGAGGGAGTCACTCCTTTTGCATTATCTCCATTTTGTTATTTTTTCTTTAAGGGAGAGTGTGGAGCAATAGAAAAGCCACCAGTCCAAAAGCCCGGATTAATTCAATATATGACAATGAACAAGTTACTTCCTGCCTTTGTCCATCATTTTCTCCTTCACAAAATAAAGAAATAAAAATCAAATAAATTGCCGTAACCAGGTTGGCTCAGTGGATAGAGAGTCAGCCTGTGGACTGAAAGGTCCCAAGTTTGATTCTGGTCAAGGGCCATGTATCTTGGTTGCAGGCATATCCCCAAGAGGAGGTGTGCAGGAGGCAGCTGATCAATGTTTCTCTCTCATCAATGTTTCTTTCTGTAAAAAATCAATAAAATATATTTTTTAAATCAAATAAATTAATAAAAGGGTAAAACTGTATAACCTCTAAGCACTAACAGAATTTTCTGCAATGATGAAAATGTTCTAATCTGTGCTCTCCAATACAGTAGCTACTAGCCACATGGGGTCACGTAGTACAACTTAGGAACTGAGTTTTAAACTTTAATTTTAATTAATTTAAACTTAAATAGCTACATATGGCTAGTGGCTACAGTTCGGGAAAGTGAAGCTCTAAAAAGACCTCTAGCATTTTATGCAATCTTTGGAGGGTGTGCGGGAAAAGCCTGTGTGTTAAGAGTAGGACAGACCCAGGTTCTAAACTTAGTTCCCCCACTTACTACTTGTATAACCTTGTACAAATACTTAACTTCATTTTCCTTTTTTGTACAATAGAATAGTATGACCTTTCTTGCAGAATTTTAGAGAGAATTCAAGAGAATGGATGTAAATAGATCAGATAAACCCTAAATAGTAGTTATTTTTCCAGTTATGATGTCCTTCAGGGATAAAGTTTTGTGTCTTCTAACTTCACCCCATTGTTCCTTTCAGAGCTAGGGCCCATACTTAATTATTACCCTACATATTTTTTACATTTTATTTCTTTCAGAAAGGAAGGAAGAGGGAGAGAGGGATGGCAATATCAATGATGAGAATTATGGATCGGCTGCCTCCTGCACAACCCCCCATTGGGGATTGAGCCCACAACCCAGGGAACTGAATGGTAACTACTGGTTCATGGATCAATGCTCAACCACTGAGCCACACTGGCCAGGCTTATCCTACATATTAAAGGCTGTGGTCCTACAGATGCAGCCATTGTCTTTTAAGAATGTAATTTGCTCAGGAATTATTCCAGGTCTTCAGCTATGGGAGAGCTCTCTGTAACTCAAATCCTCTGCGCCTCCGGAACTGCTGATTTCCGCTTATCCTGTGTCCCCTCCAGCTCACACCAGCATTCAGGAATTCACAAAACTCCTCCCTGTGGTTGCATATCAAGCTGAAACTTTGTTCAATGTAACTAAAGCACCTGTTGCTGCTTTCCGGTACTTTCCTCACCAATTCTCTCCTTGACTTCCCCTAATAAATATTTTATGGCCTTTTTAAAATTTATAAAAGCTTATGACTTTCTTTTTTTTGCAATTGTTCAGTATACTCAGAAATAGAAATACTGCGAACTACATTTATGTCTACTTCAGCATTAATTTAGTTACCAAAATAAAACAAGGTAAAGGAAACTGTTTTAGAAAGAGTATTCTAGTAAAATAGTAAAAGTGTTGCAAATCTCTATCTAAATTAATATGTGTTAAGGGCCTGTTCCAAATATCATTTGGTAAATGGAACTTTTACATGATTTAAATCACCAAGTTTACACAAAGGAACACAAATGACTAAGGTAAGCAAGATAATTATCTATTATTAATAACTGTTAGAATGTTAAACTCTCTCTTGTTCCTCCCTATTTCTCAACTGGAGAAGAGTGGATGGAGGGGCAAGGAGAGGTGCGCTGAAACACAGGCTGGCATTTCAGTTGGATTTCAATCTGGATTTGAGTAATCCATTAGACAAAGGTTTACAGTTAGCTTGGATTCATACTAACTTCTAAGGCCTCCCCCAATAAAGACATTCTTAAAGGATCAGTTACTGGAGGATGATATGAAATCAAATAAGAAAAATAATTTTGACTCTGGATTCTCAAATATAATGAAGGTTCCATGTAATTATTTAAAACTAACTCAATAAAGAAGGAACCATAACCTGGATCCAGACAAACCTTTGAATACAGCAATATGATTGACTAATCATCCATTCTTACATCATCCAAAATTTTAAGATTTAACCTGAATCTAGAACCCAAGTGGCTCATTCACTCAACTTAATTGTTTCACGTTGTCTACAAGTTAATGCACTTAAGAGCATTCAAAAGATCCTGAATCTTTCCTGGTAACAGTTAAACTCAAAATAGGTCAATTCCAGAAAGGCATTCATTTTAAGGGACTTTTGTCTGTGGTTATTTTGAAAACCACTGCTTTTAAAACTGACATTATGAAGCTTAAAAATAGGCCCTCTTACTAAGGATCTTGGGCTAAAATACCCTTTCCTTCCCCCATTTCCTTATTTCCCTTTTCCCTCAAACACCTAAGAGAGTGGTAATATAGAGAGGTATCTTCTCCAGAGCTTCAGATTATTATTTGAAAAGAGGTTATTAAAAATTCTTTTAAGATATTGGATAAAATTACCAAAATTCAGGGTTGAGTAAACACTTGAAAATTTTTCAAACCAAATGAAAACATGCAATAATATATACACCATAAGAAAATGAGTGGGAATGAAAACTCAGCCATCTCTTTCCACTCAGCTGTCCAACTGCCTGAAAGTTCCTTCCCCACTGTGAGAAGGGATTCCTAGTCTCACAAACGAAGGCACTGGGCTAGAGAATCTATAAGGTCTCATCCAGCCCTAACAGGCTCTACTTCTCTAAAGCTGGGCCGCTGCTTCCTATTTTCATGGCTCCTTGGAAAGAGTAGAAAAGTCCCTTGGCCAGAAGGTTCTTGGGAAGCTTCATCACACTTACTAGTGTTACAGAAGAACTGCTAATGAGAGCAATGAAAAGTGAGATGGCTATAAAAATATAAAAGGTGTTGAGAGGGAAAATTTGTGTTTTGCAGATGACACCAGTAAATCTAGAAATGCACATATATTCAATTAAAATATTACTAGATATAATAAGTACATTTAACCAAGCCACAAAACAATTCATACAAATCAAACCATAGTTAAGATAGAAATACAAATTTTAAAAGGTTCAATCACAACAGCATCAAAATGTTAAGTATTTAAAATATATTAACTCAGGACACAAGAGTATATTTCAGAAGAAACTATAACACCATCACAGGAAACATTATTAAAATGAAAAGTATACCATGAAAACTTAAAGTTTTCTTTAACCTTACCAAATTAAAAAAGTATTAAAAATACTCTCAAAACTGTAAGAGTTAAAAGGAAATTTTACAAATAGAACAAATTACCACAAAGACCAAATAAAGATAAACTGAAAATATAACAGATGGACAAATAAATCATATTTCATCAACTCCAGTAAGATATTAGAACTTACTGTGGAGAAAAATTAACTTAGACTCCATACCTCACGTCAAATACATTAATTCATTAATTCCACATGGGACAAAAAGTTAACCATAAAAGGGAGAGAAAAGGCTGGAAGAAAATGAAGCCACATACTCCTGCTAGTTATGAAGAGATAACAGATACCTAAATAAAGAAAAGGAAGCTATACCATAAAAAAGGAATGCTTTTGAAGAGAAAAATAAATATTTTTTTCCTGCAGCAATACAACATAAAAGGAAAATATCACAACAGGGCAATGTAGTAACCACATAACTTATAAAACTTTAAAATACAAAGCACACTGACCAATTGCTTCAAAGTCAGAAGACAAGCAATTGTTTATGGGTTAAAAAAAGACACGAACTAAGAAAAAATAAATAAAATACACAGCATATAAAAACTATTCAGACATATTTTAAAAAACAAAGGGGAAGAAAAGTTTGCACATCACTTTTTAAAATGTCCAGCTAGCACCAAAAATCCATCCCACCTACCTCTCCAGCTTCATCTTCTGTGACCTGCACTGATGCACCAGTCACACTAAACTACTTGCCGGCTCTTCCACCCATCCCAAGCTTTCCCACTTGTGTGAAGTGGCTCATCCTTCTTTCTCTTCCTGTTTCCCCCACCCCCATTCCCATGGAAATCCTAGCCATCCTTCAATACCCCGCTCAAATGTCATCTCCTCCAAGGTTCTCCTAATCTCTTCCACTGGATGTGAGTCTTCCTCCTCTCAATGAGCTCCTACAGTACTTTCTTTGTACCTCTTCTCTTAAGGCACTTTTCTTATTCTGCAGCCATTTGTTTCCTTCTTGTGCCCCTGGCAACCTCTTCCTCCTAGATGAGATTTTAAGATCTTTGGAGGCAAAGACAGCCTTACTCATCTACCTACAGCTTCCAGCATAGTGAATTACATTCAGTAATCAGTCAAAACATATGAAACTGAATTGAAGAAATACAGAAAAATAATCCCATTTCAAAAATACAGTCTGGCTAACCATTAACGTAAAGCAGACTGACCTTTAAAAGGGTCCTTGTACTGCCTACTAAACTATCAAAAAACACTAAACTTAAAAAAAAAAAAAAAAAAAAAAACGTCCTGAACAGTTGAAATTTCATTGTCAATTTTGGTTCTATCTTTTTTTGGAGCATATTCTATTAATGTGTAACAACAGGAGTAACATGGTTCATTGCCTCTGATTCTGTGTATGAAGTAAACTAAAGCAGAACAAAATAAATTGGTTCAGAACATTTAGAAGAATATCAATAAACACTGTTATATTGATAAAATCTGAAAGCCACCTAAATAATTAACGAAGTGTCATTTGTAAAGCCAGACCCTATCAAATATTACTCTACAGCCAAAAATAAACAAGTATGAGGATTATGTCCCTGTGTAAAAATGGTGTGGGGGGGACTCATCAACTGATCACATCTATCTAAATATGTATATAATGGAAAAACCAAGTTAAATTGGAAAATTTAATGTTTGTAAGTTCTTTAAAAGGTATTTATACATTCAAGTTTTTGAAAGTTGTGTTTAAGCAGGCAAATGTTCAGAGGAGTGAGGGGGAAAAAGAGGTCACTCTATCCTTGTACACTTTTTGTTCAACTCCCATGTAACCTCTTCTTAAACTGACTCCCTTGCTGACATCAAAGCACGATGCCCCTGGGATCTACACCAAAGAAATTGGAGGCAGGATCAGCATTTTTAGCAGCCAGCCTTGCACCAGAATTTGGAGAACACCTGCTCCTTTAAAACAAAACGCCATTCATTGTGGGAGATGTAAACTTTGCAAACAGGATTGTTAGCCTCCAAACAGTCTCCTGGGCTTTCAGGCAACAGAACCAGGACACAGGACACAAGTAAAACCACAATCAAGTGTCAGTCAGAATCAAGGACGATTTTTTTAAATTGGCAGCTTCTACAAGGAAACAACAGAAACAAAACCCTAAGTTTTCTTCTTAGGCTCACCCCCTCTTCCCAGCTGTGGGTTCTCTGGATTTGTTTTCTCAATGTGTCAGAAAGATTCACTATTGCTTGACCTGTGCTTCCTGTGGATATGCTGGAAATAACTATCAATTCAGATAGACTAAAGCTAGCAAGAATTTTTGTGTTTGTATGCTTAAACATTAGTTTGATTTTGTCCACTCAATCAAAATGTTAATTGGTATCAACAGTGTTATAAGATTCAGGGGTCCAAAATGGTATGGTCCCTAATAATCAAGAAAGAGTTATGATTAAAAATGATATTGCGCCAAAACCGGTTTGGCTCAGTGGATAGAGCGTCGGCCTGGGGCCTGAAAGGTCCCGGGTTCGATTCCGATCAAGGGCATGTACCTTGGTTGCGGGCATATCCCCAGTAGGGGGTGTGCAGGAGGCAGCTGATCGATGTCTCTCATCTATGTTTCTAACTTTCTATCCCTCTCCCTTCCTCTCTGTGAAAAATCAATAAAATATATTTTAAAAAAATGATATTGCACTTAATGTGATATTACACAAATAGTTCAAAAGGAGAGAAATGCGAGTTAACATTAAAAGGGGCATAAGGGCCGAGCCATGATGGCTCAAATGGTTGAGCATCAACCTATGGACTGGGAGGTCGAGGTTTGATCAGGGCAAATACACAGGTTGTGGGCATGATCACCAGAAGAGGGCATGCTGGAGGTAGCCAATCAATGATTCTCTCTCATCATTGAGGTTTCTCTCTCTCCCTCTCCTTTCTTCTCTAAAATCAATTTAAAAAAAAATTTTTTTGTTGTTGTTAATAAAAATACAAAGAGCATAAGATTTAGGATGAATTTTGTTCTTTGGGTACTTTAAAAAAATGTATTATGAATTTTTCCAAACATACAGAAAAATGGAAAGACAAAAACAGTAAAACTCATAAACCAATTAAACAATTGTGAATATTTGCCCCATTTGTTGTTTCCACTATATGTGAATGTGTATTTTTTGCTAACCCATTTCAAAATAAGTTTCATGCATCATCTATGAGTCACAACACTCTCCTACATAATCAAACTACTACTATTATGTCTAAAAAAAACCCAATAACTCTTTATTCAATTTTCCCCAATTGACCCAAGAATGCATGTTATAGCTGTTTCATTTTTTTTACTCAATACCCAATTGAGATTCATGCATTCCATTTAGTTGGCATGTTCCTTAGTCTCTTATTCCAGAACAGCATCATTTTCCATCCCCCACATACCCCCATTTTTCCTATGACATAGACTTTTTAAATAGACTGGACCAGTTGTCTTGGAGAATGTTCCACATCCTGGATTCGTCTGATTGTTTCCCCTTGGTGTCATTTAACTTGTTCCTCTGTCCCTATATTTGCTGTAAATAGAAAGTCAGGTCTCAAGGCTTGTTTAGATGCAGGCCTGGGTTAGATTTTAAAGGATGTACAGCATGTTAAATGTCAAAACCTACATGATTTATCATCATTTGCAATTTGGTATTACTGCCCTGACTGGTTAGAACATTGGCCTGCAGACTGAGAGGTCCCAGGTTCCATTCTGGTCAAGGGCATGTACCTTGGTTGCAGCCACATCCCCAGTAGGGAGTGTGCAGGGGGCAGCTAATCGATGTTTCTCTCTCATTGATGTTTCTGGCTCTCTATCCCTCTCCCTTCCTCTCTGTAAAAAAAAAAAAATCAATAAAATATATTTTAAAAAAGAATAAGAACAACAAAGGATGCCTTGGCCAGAGTGGCTCAGTTGGTTGAGTACCATCATATGCATGGAAAGGTTGCTGATTCGATTCCCAGGCAGGGCATATACCTGGGTTGCAGGTTCAATTCCCAGTCAGAGAACATACAGAAGGCAACCAATCAATGTTTCTTATATCAATGTTTCTCTCTCTCTTTTCTTCTAAGCATGTCCTCAGGAGAGGATTAAAAATAAAGAGAACCAAGATGGTGGCATAAGTAAACACCTGTACTTGCTGCCTCCCACAACCATATCAAAATTACAACTAAAATACAGAACAACTATCATCCAGAGCCGTGGAAAAGCTGGCTGAGTGGAAGTACTGCAACTAGAGAGGTAAAGAAGCACATTGAGACTGGTAGGTAGGAGGTATAGAATTGTGGAACGGGCTAGCATCCAGGTGTGCTGCTTTTTTAATCAGAGGGAGATACAAGCTCCCTCTTGCTCTGAACTCCAACGCTGGGCAAGATTCTGGGGGACCCAGACACATACGGGGAGAAACTAGACTATCTGGCATTGGGGTAGGAACATAGGCACAGCTTTCTTCCAGGAGGTGCTCACAATGGTCATTGTTCCTGGGCTGGGACCTCCCCAGTGCAAGGCTGAATGCTCTGCCCTGGAGATTCCCTGAGACCCCGTCCAACCAAATTTACAACCCCACCCAAGCTGTGTGCAGTGGCTTTTGTGTATGAATGGCCTATCTCAGTGGTTGGCAAACTCATTAGTCAACAGAACCAAATATCAACAATACAATGATTAAAATGTCTTTTGAGAGCCGAAAACCTACCTCTGCACATGGGCCACAAAGTTTCAATCGCACTGTATATGCGTGCCCGAACATGATATTTTGTGGAAGAGCCGCACTAAAGGGGCCAAAGAGCCACATGTGGCTCATGAACCACAGTTTACTGACTACTGGCCTATCCTTTCTCAGCCTAAAACCTATCAAACAAACTGCAACTGGGTCTGGGAGCCCCAAATCTATCAAAAGAAGGCCCACAGCTGTACCAGCACCAGCCTGCCTTGCTTTACAGCTGGGCTTCGTCTGGGCACTTCCAAACCCCATACAAAAAGGAGGAATCTGAAGATCTCTCTGTAGCTCCAGTGGGTGTCCCTCCTTGGAGATCCAAGAGCCATCATATCCAGTGGTCAGTTTGAGACCATACCAGATTACAACTCTTCACATCCATAAGTAACACACTCAAGGGGCAGACTCAGTGAGCACCAAAGCCTGTCCCATAAGGGTGTCTCCTGGACAGCAGCTCGTCCATTATAGACACGGTCTGTCCTCACAGCCAGTTGGCCTGGAGGTCAATTCCTCTCAGTGATACCAAAAGCAATCAAGGCTCAACTACAAGACTGTGCACACAGCCCACAAAGGGGTGTACCAAGAGTGTCCACCTCAGGTGATTGGGGAGGCTGAGCCACTGGGCCCTATAGGCACAGCTAATAAACAAGGCCACTCTCATCAACTCAAGGAGACTTAGCAGCTACCCAATACACAGAAACAAACATAGGGAAGCAGCCAAAATGCAAAGACAAATAAATATGTCACAAATGAAAGAAATGTAAAAAAGCAAACTACTGGATATAGAGTTCAAAACCACAGTTATAAGGTTACTCAGAATCTTCTAGAAACCTCTGAGGAATTTAGTGAGACCTTTAAGGATCTTAGTGAGAATGCAAAAAAAATGGAAAAGGACCAGTCAGAACTTAAGCATACACTGACTGAAATAAGGAATAATATATAGATTCAACAGTAGACTTGAGGATCCCAAGAAACAGGTCAAAGATTTGAAATACGAGGAAGCAAAGAACACCCAACCAGAAAAGCAAAAAGAATAAAGAATCCAAAAATATGAAGACAGTGGAAGGAACATTTAGGACAACTTCAAGTGTTTCAACATCCGAATTATTGGGATGCCAGAAGAAACAGAGCAAGATACTGAAAACCTATTTGAAGAAATAATGACAAAAAACTTCCCCAACCAGGTGAAAGCAAGAGACTTACAAGTCCAGGAAGCACACAGAACCCCAAACAAGAGGAATACAAAGAGGACCACACCAAGACACATCATAATTAAAATGCCAACGGCAAAAGACAAAGAGAGAATCTTAAAAGCAGCAAGAGAAAAATAGTTACCTACAAGGGAGCACTCATACGACTGTCAGCTGATTTCTCAACAGAAAATATGCAGGCCAGATGGGAGTGGCAAGAAATATTCAAAGTGATAGTAAGTACCTACAACCAAGATTACTCTACCCAGCAAAGCTGTCATTCAGAATTGAAGGTCAGATAAAGAGCTTCACGGATAAGAAAAAGCTAAAGGAGTTCATCACCACCAAACCAGTATTATATGAAATGCTGAAGGGTATTCTTTAAGAAGAAAAAGGTAAAAATAAAAAATAATTATGAACAACAAAATGACAACAAATGCATGTCTATCTACAAGTGAATCTAAAAATCAAATGAATAAAAATCTGATGAACAGAATAAACTAGTGAATGTAATAGAATAGGGGCATGGAATGGAGCGGACAGACAATTCTCAGGGAGGAAGGAGGTGTGAGGGGGGTTGCAGAAGAGAATGGACAAAGATCTTATATGCATGTATGCAGTACCTATGGACACAGACAGAGAGGTGGCAAGGGCTTAGGGTGGGTTGGGAACCTGGTGGAGGTTAGCAATGGGGGGAGTGGGAGAAGAGACAGCTACAATAATCTGAACAATAAAGATTAAAAAAATAGTAAAATAAATTAAAAAGAACAAAGGGTAGGAGTCAGCTTTCTGAGAAGGAAGAAATCATATTAGATAGCAGTCCAGTAATCATAAAGTGCTTTCATAACATTATTTCAGATGATGCTCTCCTGCCCACCTTTCCTCACATGTTTGTTATATAATCATTCTTACTTTACTAATGAGGAAATATGAGATTTAGTGAAGTTAAAAGATATGCACAAGGTCAACTATTAAGTGGTATAACTAAGTCTAGAACCCACGTCCTAGAATAACATGGAGTTACTCATGGCAGAAGAGATTTATGCTATGTCTTGAAAGATGGGTCACATTCATTTATTTCAGGCACTCTGCTAAATGCTGAGGAAATATCAGTAAACAAAGCAGTCACAGTCCCTGCCCTCACAGAAGCTAAAGTGTGGTGGCAAGTACAAAACAAAAATAAAGTCACACAGGAAAGCAGAGGAGGGCATTCCAGACAAAGGAAATCATGTGAGCAAGACTAGACAGAGGCAAGAAGCAGTATGCTGCAGCCAGGGGTAGGACAGTAAAGGGATGAATCAGTATGGACCAAAACAGGTGAGTTAGGAAAAGGAGAAAAATCAAACTAGATGGGTAAGGCAGGGCCAACAGCTACTCTACTGAAGTATCCTCTTCCTTTCTTTAAATATGGGCAAACAGCCCAGCCAGTGTGGCTCAGTGGTTGAGTGTCGACCTATGAACTGGGAGATCACAGTTCGATTCCTGGTCAGAGCACATGCCCAGCTTGCAGGCTCCGTCCCTAGTAGGGGAGTGTAGAAGACAGCCAATCAATGATTCTCATCATTGATGTTTTTATCTCTCTCTCCAAACCCTTCCTTTCTGAAATCAATTAAAATATATTTAAATATGTATGTGTGTGTGTGTGTGCGCACACGCACGCACATGCAGTGAAAATAGAATTTTGTGTTTGTTCAAACAAGAGCCCTATACACAACTCATTGTCATGGGCTAAATCATCATTTGCCATTTCTGTACCTGCTGCATCAAGAGCAGAGATGGTCTTCCCAAGGGCATGGACTTTATCTGGTCTTTTCAGAAACTGTTCTCAAAAGACAACACCAGTATTAGTTACCACAGCAACAAAATAGTAGGAACATCCAAGTTCAAAACTATAAAATCAGTTACAACCTTATCAAAGACTCCTAGTTATCATGGTGCACAGCCCTTAAAAGATCATAAGAGACCTCTTTCCCCCAAAAAAGAACATCAGTCTATCTCACCTTTCTGTCCATTCCTTAAAGGCCTCACACACTAACAGAAGTGCGTCCCTTACAAACCTGGCAGAACTGCTGATACTATAAACTATGCTCTGAATTCAAAAATTAAGTCCGAGTGATTCAGGGTTACCTGGAAACAGTTCTAAATCCAAAATTTACGGATGCCACCAAAGTCAACAAAGCATCCTCCTGTCTATCCAGTACCTTACTGCCTTCAAAGCACTTCACGTATTTAATCTTCACACTACTCCTTCAAGATAGGAGTATTTAATCAACAGATATCTACTGAGTACTTCCTAGGGGCCAGATACTGTTCTACACACTGAGCAAAAGAACAAAGCCAAGCACCATCCTCATAAAGCTTATATTTTAGTGGGAGGGTACAGATAAATACTTGTACACAATGCAATATTAGTTAGTGGTAAGCGCTATGAAGAAAAATACAGTACAGCAAAACAAAGGAGTAAAAAAATGAGAAGAAGTGTTATATCAGAGCGATCAGGATGCCCTCTGTGTGGAGACATTTGAGCAGAGGTCTGAAGGAAGTGAGGAAGCAAGTCATGTGGGTGTCTGGAAGAGAGCATTCCAAGTAGAAGGAAAGGCAAGTACAAAGGCTCTGAGATGGGAATGGACCAATCCTAGTGTGGAACAGCACAGAAAACAGTGTGGCTAGATAGAGTGCATGAGTGAAAGGGGACAGTGGAAGAAAACAAAGGACCTGATTAGGTAGGGCCTTGTAAACCATTAAGGTAAAGATTTGGTAAAACAATTATTATCTCCACTTTACAGACAAGGAAGCCAAAGGCAGAAGGTATAAAGGACTTGTCTAAGGTTTAAAAAAAAAAAAAGTGAGGTTTTAACAAGTATCCTGTGCTACCACTGAGATTTCTCAGATCTCAAGCTTCCCCTGTGGAGATTAAAGGTGTTCTTTAAAAAACAAAGAGAATAAGTGCCTCATCTTGGAAAGAGAGGCAAGGTACCTTAAGAACCCATTTCTGAATAAATTCCACAGGGAACTCGCACAAGGATTCAAAAGAAGCTATGGTACAAAGACAGTCTTGACAGAACTATCTGACGCAACAAGGGAATGGAAACAACAAGTGATCTAATCTTAGAGGAATAAGTAAAACACAGTACCTGCACATGATTAATTGCTCTGTAACTTAAAGAAATAATGAACTAGATACACATAAAGCATCATGAATAGAGCTCAGAAACATGCTATCTGGTTTTTTAAATAAAAAGATGAGACCCTGCTGGCATGGCTCGGTGCAGGTTCAATTCTGGTCAAGGGTTGCAGATCATGGCACATGCTGGAAGCAACCAATCGATGTGTCTCTCTCACATCAATGTTTCTCTGGCACTTTCTCTCTCTAAAAATCAATGGAAAAAATATCCTCCAGGTAGATCTAAAAGAAAAATTTTTTAAAATAATAAGTCGCTCAAAAATCTGGTCTGTTCACAGAGGTCTCTTTCAAGGTCCCCACCTGAAGATCAGTGTGGCCATGTGACATGCTTTGACCAATGAAAGGATGGCAAAAATGATATGTTTCACTTGTAGGCAGAAACTTAAGAACCAAAATGTGGTTCACAAAATTCCCTTCTTACATAACCATATCAGTCCCTGAAAAAATCTGATCAACAGAGCTTCCCATTGACCTGCGAGTGTGTTAAATTAGTTAAGACTTTTGTGGTGTTACCTCAATATAACCTAGTCCCGTGGTTGGCAAACTGCGGCTCATGAGCCACATGTGGCTGTTTGGCCCCTTGAGTGTGGCTCTTCCACAAAATACCTTGGCCTGGGCAAGTCTATTTTGAAGAAGTGGCATTAGAAGAAGTTTAAGTTTAAAATATCTGGCTCTCAAAAGAAATTTCAATCATTGTACTGTTGATATTTGGCTCTGTTGACTAAATGAACTTGCCGACCACTGACTTAGCCTAATGCACAGTTACAGTACAATAAAAATGAATAAAAGTGTACAACATACTGATTTGATATATGCATATACAGTGAAATAATTATCACAATCAAGTTAATTAACATATCCATCTCCTCACAGTTAGAATTTAAAAAAAAACAAACACAGGCTTTTATTGATTTCAGAGAGAGGAAGGGAGAGGGAGAAACATCAATGATGAAAGAGAATCATGGATCAGTTGCCTCCTGCACACCCCCTACTGGGGATGGAGTCGGCAACCAGGGATGTACCCTGACCCAGAATCGAACCATGACCTCCTTTCAAGAGACCTGATTTTTGAGTGACTTAATATTTTTTTAAATTTTTCTTTTAGTCACTCAACCACTGAGCCCCACCAGTCAGGCAATAGTTACCATTTTTTTTTAAATGTTGCAAGAACACTTAAAAGTCCACTCAGAGCAAATTTCCAATAGTCAATACAGTATTAACTATAGTACATTAGATCTCTAGACTTATTCATTCCACATAACTGTAACTGTGTATCCTTTGACCAACATCTTCCATTTCCCCCACCTCTCCATCCCTGATAACTACCTTTCTACTCTCTACATGTGTGCATTTCACTTGTTTAGATTCCATATATAAGTGATAACATGCAGTATTTTTTTTTTCTATGTCTGGCTTATTTTGCTAGCATAATATCCTCCAGATTACATACAATGTAGCAAATAACAGGACTTCCTTCTTTTTAAGACTAACAGTAGCACAATAGCATTTCACTATAGACATAGAAACATACAAAACACATATCTACCTGCCAACAGTATATCCTATCTAATAAGAGTAATATGCAGATTGACCATCACTCCAACACACAAGATGACTGCCCTCATGTGGTCAAAAGATCCTGCCCCCATGTGGATACAAGATGGCCACCACAAGATGGCCAGCAGGGGAGGGCAGTTGGGAGGGACCAGACCTGCAGGGGAGGGCAGTTAGGGGTGACCATGCCAGCAAAGGAGGGAAGTTGGGGGTAACTGGGTCTGCAGGGAAGGGCAGTTGGAGGGGACTCAGTCCTGCAGAGGAGGGCAGTTGGGGGGACCAAGCCCACAGGAGAGGGCAGTTAGGGGCAAACAGGCTGGCAGGGGAGCAGTTAGGCATCAATCAGTGTGGCAGGGGAGTAGTTAGGGAGTGATCAGGCTGGCAGGCAGAAGTGGTTAGGGGCAATCAGGAAGGCAGGCAGGTGAGCATTTGGGAGCCAGAAGTCCTGGATTGTGAGAGGGATCTCAGATTGGAGAGGGGGCAGGCTGGGCTGAAGGACACCACCTCCCCTACCCCCATGCATGAATTTCATGCACCAGGCCTCTAGTCTATATATATAAAAGCCTAAGCAATCATTACTAGAACTGATTATCACATGCACTAACCACCAGGGGGCAGACATTTAATGCAAGAGCTGCCCCCAGCCTGCATGCCCTGATCGCCAATGGGGCCTGCCAGACAACCTCCCAGCCACCCCCCTCTGACCCTCTGGCCAGCAGGCCCCAATTGCTGATCAGGGCCGGACCCCCAGGCTGGGACAGGGAACCAGGGGTGGGTGGCAGTGGACACAGTCCCTTTCCCAAGGTGGCCAAGGGCTGGCTCCCTCCTTGGGGCCAGCAGCCAACTTCCCAGCTATCTCCCCCCGTACTTTCCCCTGGCCAGCAGGCCCAGATTGCCCAATCAGGGCTGGGCCCTGGGCTTGGATGGGGAACTGGGGATGGGTGGTGAGGGAAGGAGATGGTGAGGGAAGGAGGCAGGGAACCACGCACTAGGTGCAAGGGAAGGAGAAGGCAGGGAACCTGATCAGACCTGAGGGCCAGCCAGGCCTAAGGACCCCACCCGTGCATGAATTTCATGCAGTGCGCCTCTAGTATATACGTAATGGGTGGAATTATAAGACCATATAAAAAGATTTGTTAAACACATAGTATAAATATTAGAAACTTCATTCACTCACTGATTCACTCAATAAACACTGGTGCAGTTATTATGTGCCAGGTACTGTAATTTAGGTACTCCTTAAAGTAAATAAAAAAATGGCAGCACTATGCTTACAGTTTATGATGTACAGAAGAGAGATATTTTAAATACCCTAGTAAAAAATTATAGAAAGTGAATGAGTGTCATCTAAAAATGAGGTAAACCCTAGCCAGTTTGCCTCAGTGAATAGAGCATCGGCCTGAAGACTGAAGGGTCCCGGGTTCAATTCCAATCCAGGGCATGTACCTCAGTTGCAGGCTCCTCCTTGGCCCAGGCCCTGGTCAGGCACGTGCAGAAGGCAACCAATTGATGTGTTTCTCCCACATCAATATTTCTGTCTTTCCTCTCTTCCACTCTCTCTCAAAAGCACTGGAAAAATATCTTTGGGTGAGGATTAAAAAAAAAAAAAGTAACATGAGAAAGAGGGATCTACTTTAAATTAGAAGGTCTGTGAACATCTCTGTGGAAATGACATTTAAGAGAGGTGAGGTTGCTTCCTTCCTAGCTTGGGAAGAG
>PVJN01010641.1:0-56604 GCA_004026805.1 Lasiurus borealis | reverse complement strand
GACCCAGGTCCTGCGTGCGCCCCTATGGGTAGGGGAGAGCCGGCCACGTGACCGGGGCAGGGCAGGGCGGGAAAGCCGGGCCTCGGCAGGAACGGCCTGCACCCTGAGTAATTGCCTGCAGACGGTCCCTTTGATCCCAGCCTGATGCCGATTTACAGCACCGCTTCCTGGTAACCCGGAGAAGGCCCTCCTCTTGGTGTGCAGGCCGGCGGCCCTGGAGGGGGGTGTCTGTAAGGGGTGGGGGGTCGTGCAGGGGGGCAGCGAGGGGAGGCTTTCTCACCTTCCCTTCTCCTCCCCCAGATGACGCTCCCCATGTAGCGTGGGGGTATTTTCCTGTGAAGCGCTCGCTCGCTCTCTCGGGTGAGCCGTGGAGGCAGAAACCCATATATGTATTTTTTTCTTTTTCTTTGTGGTTTGCTCCAGGCCAGGCTGTGTTTCCATTCTGCTCTTTTATGATGATCATGATTACTTCATTACCGACCCCTGATGGGGTTTCGCTGGGTCCCCGTCTGTTTTTAATAAGAAGCAGACGGGAAACAAAGTTTCGGTTGTGTTTGAAATCTGCAGCTTCCCTCCCCCTTTTCCTCCCCTTCCCCCCTCTCCCCCTCCCCCGTCCCCCGCCCCGAAATAATAGGTTCAAGAATTTTATTTGTCTTCTGAGGTTCTGAGGTTGCCTCCTAAGTGCTCGGACCCGAGTCCTCGGGGAGCAGGGAAGCTCAGACAGCCACCATGGGGTGCAGGTTCCTTCCAGGGCTCTGCTCCCCTTGGCTGACTCTGAAGCTTTGAGCAAACGCCCCGGTTATTCCGGCAGAGACTGAAGTCCGAGAAAAGGGTCAAGGAGGGAAGGTCCATCGGCAGCCCTTCCCTTTAATGGCCATGTAAGTCCAACGCCACCGGCTCGTCGTTTCACAGCGTGCCATTCCGTGGTTTTCGGCGTGGCCGCGGGGTTGAGCAATCACCACTATCCAACTTCAGAGCATTTCTAGCCGAAAAAGAAACCTCGAGCCCTAAATGGTTTGGCTCAGTGGATAGAGCGTTGGCCTGCAGACTGAAGGGTCCCAGATTCAATTTCCATCAAGGGCATGTACCTTGATTGAGGGCACATCCCCAGTAGGGGGTGTGCATGAGGCAGCTGATCGATGTTTCTAACTCTCTATCTCTATCCCTTCCTCTCTCTAAAAAAAAAAAATCAATAAAATATATTTTAAAAAAAGAGAGAAACCTCAAAACTATGAACAGCGAGTCCCACTTTCTCCCTCTCCTACCCTCTGGCAACCACTAGTTGGTTTTCTGTATCTAGGCCTATTCTGGACATTTCACATAAATGATAGCATATCACTATGGCCTTTTGTGCCTGGCATAATGTTTTCAAGATTTATCTGTATTGTCGTCTGTATTGGTACTTTGTATTTTGTTGCTGCAGAATATCCTGTCTAATAAAAGAGAAATATGCCAATTGACTGCACCTCCGCTATGCCCACAAGCCATGCCCACCAATCAGAAGCAGGTATGCAAATTAAACCCAACAAATATGGCAGCAGCCATGGATCTGGAGTAAGCAGGAGGCTTGGGTTGCCCCTGGCGATGGAGGAAGTCAAGCTTCCCGCCCACCCTGGCCTCCATTCAAGGTTACAAAGTTTCAATTATAGAAGATAAATAAATCCCAGATACCAGGGCCTCTGCTTGGATCACCAGGAGGCATAGATGGCCTGCAAACCACCACAGACCCCTTGCCCAGGTAGCCCCATGCCCCAAGGGAACCCACACCCTGATCTGGGACACCAGGGCAAACCCTCCAGTCCCCACCCATGCATCAGGCCTCTAGCCTATCTAATAAAAGAGTAATATGCAAATTTTCACTCCAACACATAAGATGGCCATCCCCATGTGGTCAAAAGATCCTGCCCCCATGTGAACACAAGATGGACACCACAAGAGAGCCAGCAGGGGAGGGCAGTTAGGGGTGACCAGGCCTGCAGGGGAGGGCAGTTAGGGACAATAATACTGGCAGGGGAGCAGTTAGGCATCAATCAGGGTGGCAGGGGAGTGGTTAGGGGGTGATCAGGCTGGCAGGCAGAAGCAGTTAGGGGCAATCAGGAAGGCAGGCAGGCAAGCAGTTGGGAGCCAGCAGTCCTGGATTGTGAGAGGGACGTCTGACTGCCCTCAAGGGGTCCCAGATTGGAAAGGGTGCAGGCTGGGCTGAGGGACACACACCCCGTGCACAAATTTCACGCACCAGGCCTCTCGTTCCTTTGTGTCTGATGCTGCCTAAGGCTGGAGATGAGTTTTTCATCGTTCTGGGAATCAAGAAGCGGAGAGAGAAGAGGCAACGTCAGACACAAAGCAGAGTGGATGGATGGATGGTGGGTGGGTGGATGGATGGATGGATGGGTGGATGGATGGATGGGTGGGTGGATGAATGGGGAAAAGAGCGTTAACTTGGAGAAGCAGCATGGCGGTGGGTGGTGCTGCCCAAGTTCAGGGTCAGCAGTGACGGTCCCTCAGCCAGGTGCGGGCACCTTGACCGCAAGTTGGGTCTGGGCCCTGAGGTCCCAGAGGTGAATCAGACCTGACCCTCCCCCCCCCACGGGACCCATAGACTGTGAAGGAGGGAACAGGTGCACCTAGGTTGTGGCTTAATACCATGCAGCTGTCAGGGGAGAGGGCGGGGAACAGGAAGGGGAGGGCCCTTCAGCTCAGGGGTAGAGACAGACGAAGGGGAAACGGTGTGGGAACCGGGCTTGGCGGTGGCTTGGGTCGGACGCAAACACGGTGGCAGACAGCGGGAGCCAGTTCTGAAAGCGGTCGGGGACACACGTCTGAAACAGGCCCAGAGTTCGAAGACACCTGTGTGACGTGGTCAGTTCTTCCCGACCCCGGCTGCAAGCCAGAGTTACCCAGAAGCCTGCGCTCTGTCCGGAGAGACCCCGTTGTAATGAAACGGCTTTGGGGTGGACCCAGGCGGCGGCATTTACCAAAGGCTCCCACGCGACCCTCAGGAGCAGCCGGCGTTACGAGGCACCGACCCGGAAGACTCCGGGTTCACGCAGAGACCGTGGGACACCAGCCTGGCGTGTCGCACTGGCAGTGGATGGCAGGCAAGTTGATGGCATCATTTATTACCCAAACCGGGACACATTTTGCATGAGGCGAGGTGCTGTTATGATTATTTTTAAAACATATTTTTTAAAATAAATTTTATTGATTTTTCACAGAGAGGAAGGGAGAGGGATAGAAAGCCAGAAACATCGATGAGAAAGAGACATCAATCAGCCGCCTCCTGCACACCTCCTACTGGGGATGTGCCCGCAACCAATGTACATGCCCTTGACTGGAATCGAACCTGGGACCCTTCAGTCCCCAGGCCGACGCTCTATCCACTGAGCCAAACTGGTTTCGGCTTAAAACATATTTTTATTTATTTCAAGAGGGAAGGGGGGGGAGGGAGGGACAGAAACATCCATGATGAGAGAGAATCGTTGACCGGCTGCCTCCTGCACGCCCCCTGCTGGGGATCGAGCCTGAAACCTGGGCATGTGCCCCTGGACCAGGAATGGAACCGCGACCTGCTGGTTCACAGGTGGACGCTCACCCACTGAGCCGCGCTGGCCGGGCGAGGAGGTGCTGTTATTCATGACGTCGGGGCTGAGCAGGTTGTCTGGACCAGCAGACCTTCCCACGCAGGCGCTGGGATGTGAGCAGCACCTCATCAGGCGTGGGAGCCGGGGAAGGTTCGGGAGCAGAAGGCTGACACCTCATAAAACCGGTGCTTTACGGCGAGGAAGGCAGCACGGGCTGGGCTGGGTGGGCAGGGGGAGGCTGGAGGCAGGGAGGCAGCGGGCTGGGGACGGCGACCGGGGAACGGGGGGAGGCAGATGTCGTGTGAGAACCTCACACGGCCCTCTGCTCGCTCATTCACTGGGGATCCAGGGAGCCTCCTGGGAGGGGGGGGCCTCAGGCGAGGGCTTCCCCAGTGGGCCCAGGAGCTCCCACCTCTGGGGGAGCCCCAGTCCCCGGCTCCTCCTCCTCCTCCTCCAGTTTCTGGAGGTGCTCCCGACCCTGCCTCTTCTCTCCCTTCGCCTCCCGCCTCCCAGAGCTGCTGGGAGGAGGTGTCCACCGGCCCCCCCGCCGGAGGCCCAGCCCTGGGTGTCTGGCGTGGAGTGTGAGAATTCGGGGCCCTGCTCCGTGCAGGGCCCTCTGCTGCCAGGAGCTGGGGGGGAGGGGCAGCAGGCACCCCCTCTTTGCCTCCCACGTCCTGACCCCAGAGCAGGAAGTGCCATCCCCAGAGCTGGAGCAGGCGGAGGAAGGTGCAACCTCCTCTTCCCCGGACACCGGCGGGGCTCCCCTGTGGAAGGCAGAGGGGCGCCCCCATGCCGAACACGGGGTGCACGGCTGGGGTGGGACAGTGGGCAGAACAGAGGACGCTGGGGAGAGCAGAAGGGCCAGTTCCCAAGCACCCCGGTCCCTTTACTGCCCTCTTTTCTCAATCTGGGACAAATATATTTAAAATCCCCGCAGAGAACATCCATCCGCTGGAACCGGTGTGGCTCAGTGGATAGAGCGTCGGCCTGCGGACTGAAAGGTCCCTGGTTCGATTCCGGTCAAGGGCATGTACCTTGGTTGCAGGCACATCCCCAGTGGGGGGCGTGCAGGAGGCAGCTGATCAATGTCTCTCTCTCATTGATGTTTCTAACTCTCTATCTCTCTCCCTTCCTCTCTGTGGAAAATCAATAAAATATATATATTTTAAAAAGAACATCCATCCATCCACACACACAGCCTGCCCACCCTCAGCATTCACGGAGGCCACGGGGGTGCTTGCTGGATGGACTGGCCCAGCCCAGCTCCTGTCATGAACCCTAAGTTGATAGGATGTGTCCTTGGTCCAGGCCGTGGGGGTGGTCTCTGGCCTGGAAAGAAAACCCTCCTTCTCCTTGGACCCGAGGGCTGGTCACCGCTGTCCCTGGAGCCCCATAAGTACAGTGGTACCTCGAGATACGAGTGTAATTCGTTCCGTAACCTGGAGGCGTGGGAAACTAGGAGACGCTCGAGTCCCGGTAAACTGGTGGGTCGTGTGCAGCCGGCCGATCCGCGCGATGACTCCTATCTCAACTGTTGCTCGTATTTCAATGCAAAAATCGCTCGCTCCACGGCTTGTATCTCAGAAATCTTGTCTGTTAGGGCTCTCGTATCTCAAGGTACCACTGTAGTACCTTCCTGTCGGCTGTGGTTACCTGGCCTGGGGGGTGGGAGAGGGGGCTGGGGCTTCCTGGCAGGAGAGGAATCCCTGAGCAAACTGTTTGTGGTAAATCTTCAGTGCTGGAGGCGGGCGCTCTCCTGAGACGTGAATGACCTCAACATCCGCATCTGGAGAATGGGCGTACGGCGGCCTGGCAGGTCAGCACTTTTTTTTTTCTTTTTCTTTTTCATGCAAGATGCTATCAGCTTCTTTTCCGAGACAGCGGATCGGAACGGACTTTGTTCAGGAAGCAGGCTCTGGGGTTTGAGGCCCCTCTGAGAGGTCACCCACAATCTCCTCTCTGTGCCTGCAGGGAGGTCGCTGGCTGGGGGGCCGATGGACATGGGGTTAGGAGGAGGGGACGAGGACAGAGGCCCCTTCCTTGTTGAAGGAGAAATCCCTCTGATGAAGACCGGGATGGAATGCCCCAGCCGCAGAGGCCCACAGACCCAAGGGGGTGGCACTGGGAAGCAGGGGGTCAAAGCTGGTGACCTGGCTTAGCCTCGGGGCCTCCATGTGGGTGGGGGCCAGCGGGCGGTGGGTTCAGGAGCCTCCCTGGAGGCGGCTGCCTCTGCCACGGTCACTGTTATCCTGAGAGCACGGCCGAACCTGGAAGGGTGAGATGGAAGGTAACCGTGGAACCTGACTCTGAGCCAAATCCCAGCAGGCTTTGCGAGTCATTTGCATAGCAATGCCCTGCGCCGTGCCAGAGCTGTGGGAGTGGGGACCTCAGGGCGTCCCATTCTCTCCAGCTGCCCTTTGCCATCAGAGTTCGTGCCCAGGCCCAGGTGCCCCAGATGCCTTGGGGCAGAGGGGTTAGGGGTGCAGCTGCGGGTGTGAAAGGAGCCTTCCTGGTCCTATGAGCACAGGCCGCCCCGCCAGCCAGGACTGGAGCAATAAGAGGGCCTGGTGAAGGGTGTTTGCTTAGGAAAAGGTCCAGAGAGTTATACAACGCAGAGCCATTAGTCATGGCCGCGCGTTGGTAAGATAGCAGCCGGGACCCTTCTTTTTTTTTTTTCTTTTTCTTTTCATTTCTCTGCATTTTCCTGCAGCGAGAGCTATTAAAAACCCGTTCACAGCGGGCTCAGAAAGCAATAGTTATAGAGCGGTCCTTAGGAAAGGCTTTATTTAGTCTGCTTTTATCCGGTCCAGGAGGTGGGGAATAGGCCGTGTGTTTTGGAAAGGGTTTTTCTTCATCCCAGATGGTTCCAGAAGGCAAGCTTGGTGCCTACTGGGGTGTGTGCAACTGTCTGGAAAAATCAATTAGGACGGACAGCAGACCTTGGCTGGCAGGGACAGGAGAGACGCGGCTAGACACTGTGGTTCTCAACCTTTTTTAATGCTGTGACCTTTTAATACAGCTCCTCATATGGTGACCCCCAATCTTAAAATTATTTTCGTTGCTACTTCATCACTGTCATTTTGCTCCTGTTAATGAATCATAATGCAAATATCTGTTTTCTGATGGTCTTAGGCGACCTTGCTAGCAGTTTTCAACCTGTGTGTGGGTCGCGACCCACACGTTGAGAACCGCTGCTGTAGAGCCTAAGACCATGGGAAACAGATATTTACATTATCATGATCATCAGGGGAAGGAGCTCCGAGGAGGGCCGGGCGGTGAGCTTTTCCTGGCTCCCGGGTCTCTGAGGGTGGCCCCGGGGCAGAGGGAGGCCCTCGAGGGGCCGACATTCCCAGGGACGAACGTCAGGCAGGCCATCGCGGCACATTCTGGCACATCCGTGCCTGGGATGTCTTCGGGGATGCGGTCATGAAATGACCTCAGCCTGCTGGCCACAGGGTGTTCTGTCTGCTGGTGGTTACATCACCTTGACCATGATGAGATGAGGGAGCGGTCGGGAGAGAAAGGTGCGTCGGCTCCTCCCGCCAGAGGCTGCAGAGAAAGGGGACAATGAGGCCGGTGCCGGTGGGGAGGGCGGGGTTCCGGCTGGCGTGGACGTGGGAAACCAGTGGAGTGGCCACAGTACCGTTAGGGATGGCGGTTTGTCCGCAAAGGACCCAGTGAGCAGCGGGAAGGACAGCAGGACGCGGCGTTCCCGAGAGGAGACCAGCCCGGTGCACGGCACGGGCCTGGGGGCCCCAGTGGAGCGGGCGAGGTCCAGGGCAGAGTTCTAAGGCCCCATGGCGGGCTGGAGTGTGAGGCAGGGAAACTGAGGCAGAATCCCGCCTGGAATACGGAAGCAACAGGGCAGGCAAGTGGATGGGGATGTGCCTTTGGGGGTACCCAGGCCCACAGGGAATACATATCTCTGAGACTCATTCCGGAACCCTCTGGAATGTTCTGCCTGTGGGAGGCCGGCCTGATTTGATGGGAGGGGCTCATAGCAATAGGCACAGAGGGGAGCCCCAAAGAGGGGCCGGATGGGCAGGGGCCACCTGGTAGCAGACCTATTAAACGCTTTGGCTGGTCTTTATTCTTTTTTTTTTTTAATATATTTTATTGATTTTTTACAGAGAGGAAGGGAGAAGGATAGAGAGCTAGAAACATCAATGAGAGAGAGACATCAATCAGCTGCCTCTTGCACGCCCCCTACTGGGGCTGTGCCCGCAACCAAGGCACATGCCCTTGACCGGAATCGAACCTGGGACCTTTCAGTCCGAAGGCCGACGCTCTATCCACTGAGCCACACCGGTTTCAGCTGGTCTTTATTCTTGAGCACGCCACGGAGGGCTGGCTGGTCTACCTCTGCACGTCTGGTTGAGTAGGTCTGGTGGGGAGGGCAGACTTACAGGCTGGATTTCTAACCAGTTCTGGGGTGATGCTGACCCTGGTGGAGCAGCGAGCTGTTCCCGCCTCCTGAGGCACGGGTGTTCTCTGAGGACGGGCCGGCGCCTGGCTCCGTCTGCTCCTCTCTCAGCTCTCGGTCCTGGGGGGGTCCCCTCACCCACCGTCCCTCCCCGCCTCTGTGAAGCTGGGGCCCCGTCTCTTCTTCCTGGCGAGGTCTGCACGCTTCCAGTCTCCACGGTCTCTGAGACCAGTGCCCTCTCTGGGGAAGAACTGGTCCCTTTCCTGTTGGGCCGTGGGCAGGGGCTGGGGCAGCCAGGGACCCAGGGCCTCTGGCTCCTGGTTTCCGGCCCCACTGGGCAGATGTGAGTGAGGGCTCAGTTACTGGCATCCCGATGGAGCCCGAACCAGCCCCTTTCAGGCCGAGAGCCCTGTGTAACTGTGCCAGGGCCCAGGAACTGACACAGGCTCTTGGCCCGCCCAGGGTCTCAGCTTCCCCAGCGGGAAAGTGGGGCCACTCAGATCCTCCCCGAGATCCTGAGGAGGAAGACAGATCGGAGGGAAGCTGAGCCTCCTGGGTGTGCTGGGAGGGCCGGGAGAGGTGATGTCAGCGTGAACACTGGGCCTGGAGGGTGGCTGAGTCACTGGGCATGACGAGGCCGGTGGGAGCCGGGGTGGGGGTGGCGGGGGGAGGCAAGGAGGAGGTCTGGACCGAGGAGGCATGTGGTCTAACCACTGGCGAGGAGGCCAGGGCTGGCAGCGGGGCCAGTGAGGCTGCCCGGTGGTGCCACTCAGCCGCCGGTTGATCTCAGGGCTCTGGGGACCGCGGCCGCTGGCTGGGAGTGGCCGGGCCGTGGGGATGGCTGCTGGGCCCGACCGGTGCCGGGGCTGACGAGGGAGGCCTCTGTGTGACCGGCCCCGTGGAAGCCCCCCCTGTTAACGCCTGCCCTCCCCCCCCAGCTCCGGCTCCAGTCCTGGGGCCACTTCTCCCAGCGCTCCTGCTAGTCTGCTGTTCGTGCCCATTCCCTGCGCCCGGGACGCCCCCTTTGCACGGTCAGGGTGCCCAGGGGGACCCACACAGGGGCAGCTCCTCCATCGAGGCCCCCCTCCAAAACTATAGTGGCACCTCGAGATACGAGTGCCCTAACATACGAGGTTTTTGAGATGCGAGCCGTCGAGCGAGCGATTTTTGCTTTGAAATACGAGCAACAGTTGAGATAGGAGTCATCGCGCGGATGGGCCGGCTGCACACGACCCACCAGTTTACCGCGACTCAAGCGTCTCATAGTTTCCCACGCCTCAAGGTGATGGAACGAATTAAACTCGAATCTCGAGGTACCACTGTATTGGAAAGAGGGGTGGAGGCGAGGGTCTGACCAGCCCTGCTCTGCCCCCTCCCCCCTTTCTTCTCTGCCCTCGTGGCTCTCTGCAGACCCTCGGTGCCTCCAGCGCTGGTCACCCCCAGGTGCAAGGAGGCTCCAGCAGCTCTAAGGCACACAGCCCTGTGCCCCCCTCCCAGAGCGCCCCCTCATGGCGGACCGGCCTTGTTGATGGTGGGGCTCTGCCACCGGTGTTGGCTTCCTGGTCTGTAGATGAGGGGCAATTGTTCTGAGGGGGGCAGGTAAGCTGTGCAGGGAGGGGGCCCACCCACGGGGCTGTGGTTGGTCTGGAACTCCTAGCAGCAGGACCCCAGGCGGGCCGGGCCTCCTGGACTCTGAGCCCCAGGGAAGCGTTTTGGGGGGGCTGCAGGCATCTTGGGCCTCTGGGAAAAGAGGGGAGTAGCCGAGACCCGTGTGGCTCAGTGGATAGAGTGTCGGCCTGTGGACTGAAGGGTCCCAGGTTCGATTCTGGTCAAGGGCATGTATCCTGGTTGCGGGCACATCCCCAGTGGGGGTGGGGGCGGGCAGGAGGCAGCTGATCCATGTCTCTCTCTCATCGATGTTTCTAACTCTCTATCCCTCTCCCTTCCTCTCTGTAAAAAAATCAATAAAAAATACAGTGGTACCTCGAGATACAAGTTTAATTCGTTCCGTAACCTTGAGGCGTGGGAAACTATGAGACGCTCGAGTCGAGGTAAACTGGTGGGTCGTGTGCAGCCGGCCGATCAGCGCGATGACTCCTATCTCAACTGTTGCTCGTATTTCAAAGCAAAAATCGCTCGCTTGTCGGCTCGTATCTCAAAAATCTCGTCTGTTAGGGCACTCATATCTCGAGGTACCACTGTATTTTTAAAAAAAGAAAAAAGAGGGGAGTGTTGGGAGGGAAACAGAGGCAGGCAGTGGGAGAGGGAGGGGGGATTCTAGCCCAATCGGGGGGCATGGTAGAGGGAGGGGGTGCCCCCCTCCCATCAGGGGCCTCTGGTCAGGTGGGGGCCGGCTGGGCGGGTTATCTGAGGGCACCGGAAAGGTCTGGCATCGGTGGGAATGGGAATGGGGTCGGAGGTCGGCGCACATTAAAACGTAGAAAGGCCTCTGGGCGAAGGGAATCAAAGGAGGTGAGGACGGGGCCTTCCGGAGCCTCCTGCGCCCAGATGGTAGCGGTTAACATTCCAGGCGGCCAGACGGGGGCGGAGAGCAGCCCGGCCGAGGGGCAGGCGCGCCCCGAGGATGAGGACGCAGTGGGGTCCCTCCGTTCCCCCCGGGGACACTGGCCTGGGGTTTCTTGAGCAGAGCTGGGCGCTGTGGGGTGACGGGTGCTCGGGGGTCGCCCCTCACTTTGGGGGCTGGCTGTGCCCCCCAAACAGGATCCAGGACCCGCCGCCTGCGTCAAAGCGGCTCGTTAGCGGAGGCCCGGCCTGCAAATTTATGTCCTTCGGGGCCCGGCTTTGATCTGAGGGGCCGGGTGCTGGGGCTTAATTGGCATCAGCCAGGCTGATGCTGACCAGGACCCCATCCTGACCCGCCCCAGCCGCTGTGACGGATGCAGCTTGGGGGGTGGGGGTTCGGAGGGGGCGGAGGGGGGAGGAGGGCAGAGGGTGTGTGTGGAGTTGATTCTCGCCCTGGAAGGAGGGGGATTAACAGCCCCAAGCGGTCCTCCTCCCTGCAGCCACTCCCCAGCCTTGACCCATCCCTGACCTTGACCCCTGCCCCCTCTGACTGACCTCACGCTGTCCGGGGGTCACCCGGGGCCTGGCCCTGGTGCCGGGTACTGTGAGGAGAGAAGGCCGGCAGAAAGAGGGAGGTTCGGACCCAGCCGCCAACGGGCTGTGCTGGACAGGGTCAGACCTGCTCAGCCTGGGGGTGTCCAGGTCCCCGAGGGTTTTCTTCCCTTTTGTTCTTTTCTTCTGTTTTCTGGATGGAGAGGAGGGAGGAGGGAGGAGGGATGAAGAGGGGAGACTCGGAGACAGGAAAGGGACACGGGAAGAGGGAGCTTTGTAGATGGAATGAAATTCAGGCTCTTCAGGTGGGAGACAGGATTCTCTGGGCTGGCCCTCCGCGCAGTGACTAGGGTCCCTGTAGAGCAGCGGTTCTCCACCTTCCTAAGGCCGCGGCCCTTTAAGACAGCTCCTCATGGGGTGGTGACCCCCAACCATAAAATTATTTCCGTTGCCACATCATCACTGTCATTTTGCTACTGTTATGAACTGTCATGTAAATATCTGATAGGCAGGATGTATTTTCGTTGTTACAAATGGAACATCATTAAAGCATAGGGATTCATCACAAAAACAATATGTAATTACATACTGTGAAATATTTATTTCTAATGACAAATAAATGAAATGTTGTCTTGAATCGTGGTGTAGCATGGGCAACAGTCTTCCTAGGACAACAGTAAACGACATGGCTGCACTTTGCTGCACCGAGGAGCGGTGTGTTGGTTCCTAAGACCATGGGAAATAGGTGTTTTCCGATAGTCTTAGGCGAACCCTGTGAAAGGGTTGTTCGACCCCCAAAGGGGTTGTGACCCACACGTTGGGAACCGCTGGACTAGAGATAGTGGCCAGAGGGCCTGTGCAGGGGTGGGGGCAGCCACATGACGTGACGTGGGCCCAGCCAGAGGCAGCTCAGAGGAGGCAGCGTCCGCTGCCCGCGGGCGCCCGGGGCCCCGCACGGGGCAGATTCCTCTCCTGCCAGCCCCGGCCTTTCCTCTCCTGCCGCTCCCCGCTTTGGGTCAAAGGCTCCTCGGCCCAGATAAGTTAATGAGTCTGGCGGCTAGTCCCGGCCGGAGAATGTTCCCGAGGGCCCGGTTGGGAAAGGGTAATTGGCACACTGTGTGCGTGCATGCCCACCCACGCGGAGCACACGCATGCACGCGTGCGCACCTGCGCCCAGGGAAGGGGTCCCAGCACGCCCGTGACCTTTCTCCCTGGCAGCCTTCCCCCTCTCGCTGTCTGATGCCAGGTCTCCAAGGGTGACTGACTGCCTTTTGGGGGAGCCGGGGGCTGGGTGTCAGAGGTGTGTGTGTGTGTGTGTGTGTGTGTGTGTGTGTGTGTGTGTATGCGGGTGCGTGCCTGGACGTGTTCACACGCAGCAGACTCCTGATTTCCTCACGCCGGTGATCACTGCTAGGGGGCCACTCTGTCACCTCATCTGGGAGCTCAGGTGAACCCCATGAATCATGCAGCACAGCGCCTGCCCTGGCCCCCAGCACCCCCCTCCCTCACCCCCAGCCTCACCCAGCCCTGGGAATGCCTCCTGCTTCCTCGCCTCCTCACCTCCCAACACCTGGCTCTTTCTCGGGGCGCCATCCCTGTCCCCCCGGTGCTGCCGGCACTCAGGCTGAATCTCCCCCCCCCCCCCCAGCGGGGGCATCAGGCGGGCCGTCCTGGAGGCAGTGCCAACCGCCGACCCCTCGGGGGAAAGCAGGAAGGCCATATGCAGGCTCCAGCCCCCGAGCCACGCAGGGCAGCGCTTGCTGTAGGCGAGACTCTGGCGGGAGAGCTGGGCCGGGTCTCCTGCCCATCCTTCTTCCTCAGGCCCCGGGTGGGTTTTACATTAAACTAGTTCTATATACAGTGGCACCTCGAGACACGAGTGCCCTAACATACGAGATTTTTGAGATACGAGCCATCGAGCGAGCCATTTTTGCTTTGAAATACGAGCAACAGTTGAGATAGGAGTCATCGCGCGGATCGGCCGGCTGCGCACGACCCACCAGTTTACCGCGACTCAAGCGTCTCATAGTTTCCCACGCCTCAAGGTCACGGAACGAATTAAACTCATATCTTGAGGTATCACTGTAAATAGTTCATGTTTGGGTGAGGGTGCTAGTAAATGTTTTTTATTGAAGGTGTAGTTAGCACACAGATATGAAAGGCATACATAATGGTGTATGTTCAGTTATATGTAAAAGCGAAAGAAGGAAAGAGAGGAGCACTTTAGAATGCAGTACTGTCTCCTTCCCCCTCCGCCTCTGTCCACCGCAGTTCTCTGTCATGGGTGCGGGGCGTTCTGGTCGGAGGTCAGCAGAAAGGCTGTGTAAAGCTTGGTGGGGCGCTCTGAATAAATAAAGGGTAGCCCTGCCTGTGTGGCTCAGTGGTTGAGCATTGACCTATGAACCAGGAGGTCACAGTTTGATTCCTTGTCAGGAGAGGTGTGCAGGAGGCAGCCAATCAATGATTCGCTCTCAGCATTGATGTTTCTATTTCTCTCTTCTGTGAAATCAATAAAAAAACATATATATATATATGCTCACTAGCCGGTTTGGCTCAGGGGATAGAGTGTCAGCCTGCGGACTGAAAGGTCCCAGGTTCGATTCTGGTCACAGGCACATGCCTGGGTTGGGGGCTCCATCCCCAGTGGTAGACATGCAAGAGGCAGCTGATCACTGATTATCTCTCATCATTGTTGTTTCTCTCTCTGTGTGTCTCTCTCCCTCCTTCCTCTCTGAAATCAATAAAAATATATTTAAAAATAAATAAATAATAAAGGTTAGATGGACATCTAACATTCAAAATTCCATAAGCAGTTTATTCATTGTATTTATAATAGTGAATACTTAGAAAAAGCATAAATGACTATTGATAGGTGATGAGACAAATTATAGTTTGTTCTTACAATGGAATACTATGATACTGTGCTATCATCAGCCAAGAATGAGGTATCTCTACAGTGACATGGAATGATATGTTAAGTAAAAAATAAAATAAGCCGAAACCGGTTTGGTCTGTGGACGGAAGGGTCCCAGGTTCGATGTCGGTCAAGGGCATGTATCCTGGTTGCAGGCACATTCCCAGTAGGGAGTGTGCAGGAGGCTGCTGATCGATGTCTCTCTCTCACCGATGTTTCTAACTGTCTATCCCTCTCACTTTCTCTCTGTGGAAAATCAATAAAAATATATTTTAAAAAATAAAAAATAAAATAAAAAGATACAGAAGATTGTATAACTATTTATGCAAAAAGGTGTGTGTGTGTGTTTGCACACGTGAGTGTGCAGACTTATGCATAAAATTCAGAATGACTGCCGGGTACAAAACACGGGCAAGGACGGGCTCCTTTGGGGCACTTGGAAGACAGTCATCACGAGTGAATTTTCTCCGGTGTGGGCACTGCTCTGTGTCCCCCCTGCAGTGTGCCCACCCCCCTGTGCTAGCATCGCATGACCGTGTCATCGTTGCGATTACAGGTCTGCCTGTCTCACTGGACCCAACCGCAGGGCAGGGACGATGGTTTTCGCTGTGTGTCCCTGTCCCCAACAGAGACGCTGGCCCGTGGCAGACTGTTGAGTGAGTGTGAGTGACTGATGACTGGCTTCATACGGAACGTCTTGGGGGGGAAATGAGGCTGTCGTGGCTGCTCTCTTAGAATCTCACGGCCTCGCAGTGGGACAAGCGTCAGACATGACCCGTTTCAGGCCACCTGTGGCGCCATGACCCTGTGACCCTGGAGGTCTGGGGGAAGAGAAGGAAAGACTCCCCAGAACAGAGACGTGACGACAATTTGCAAGGCTGGTGTCCGGCCTGCAAGTGATGGGAGTCGGCAAGGCATGGGTCCAGGACAGGGGAAGCATGATGAGGCTGTGGCAGGGGGGTGGGCTGCTGTGGTGGGAGATACAGGGGGATCCAGGCCAGGCCCAGGTGACAGGGTGTGGCTCACTGGGTCCCCTTCCCCGTGAGCCAGGCTGGGAGGCGGCTCAACCCTCTGGTCCCGTCACACCACAGGGCTTCAGCCTCAGAGCCATCTGCCTCTCTGGGCGGCTCCCAGAGACGGAGCTGGGCAGCCGTCCAGGGCCCTGCTCGTGTCTCCAGCCCAGCGGGGACCGGGTTTTATGTCTTTTGGAAGCTCCGTCCTGGGATCTCACAGCCTATGTGGTCTCCTCCTCCCTGTCCTTGTCCCAAGCCCGGCCTGCCTGCTCGGAATGGCTCTCACTGCAATGATGGTCTTGGTCGTTAACCAAGACCCGACTTAACCATGTCAGGTTTGAGGGCTCGGAGGAAGGTGGAGCAAGGGTCGGCCTGTCGGCCAATGTCCCCAACAGGAACATTGCTTTTGTTATTGATTGCTGAATAGCAACCTCCCAAACTCAGTGGCTTTAAAACAACCGCCATTTCCTTGTCTCGTGTGGTTTTCTGTGGGGTGACTGGGTTCAGCTGGCCGGTTCTTCTGCTGGTCTTGCTTGGGGGGGGGGGGGTCCTCGCACGAAGGTGCATTCGGATAAAGGCTGGTACTGGGTCCCTGGAGGTTCACCTACAATGACAAGTCAGCTGGCTTTTAATCTCTCCCCATGGTCTTTTCAGAAGACAGCCAGACTCTCACATGGTGACTCAGGCATCTCAATAGTGAAGCTTCCAAGAAAGAGGAAGTAGTAGCTGCCATTCCTCGTAAAGCAGTGGTTCTCAGCCTTCCTAATGCCACGCCCTTTAATACAGTTCCTCGTGTTGTGGTGGGACCCCCAACCATAAATTTGTTTTCGTTGCTCCTTCAGAACTGTAGTTTTGTAACTGTTATGAATCATAATGTAAGTATCTATGTTTTCCAATGGTCTTAGGTGACCCCTGTGAAAGGGTCGTTCGACCCCCAAAGGGGTCGTGACCCACAGGTTGAGAACTGCTGTCTTAAAGGCGAAGGGGAGCGCTCCTGCCACATTCTGTTGAACGGTGTGAGCCACAGGCCAGCCTGTGTGGAAGGGCCAATATGCCGGGAACTGTGCATCATGGGGATGGGGCTGTCTTTGGAGACCAGCTCACACAGCCCTGTGGCGTGTTAGAGGTGGCAGCTGAGACACCCATGAGAGAAGAGGTCTGTGGTCAGTGAGAGATCCAGGTCTCCGGGTCCTCTCAGCAGGGCCTAGGAGGCCCCAGGATGATCTCGGCTCTCCCTGGCACAGAGGAGGCATGTGCGGGCAGACCTCCTGGCATAGGGCACCTCCAGGTCCCCACCCTTTGCCTGTGCTCAGGGCTTTGGCCTCACTGTCTGTCCTCTGGCTGGATGCACCCTGACTGGCCACTTTGCCCCACGGGGTCACAGGAGCTTCAGTGTGGCCGTGGGTGTCGGGTCATTGCAGGGGAAATGCCAGTCTCATACACCCAGCTGCTTCCTGGGTACTTCCACCAAAGGCAGCGAAACTCAGTGCATCCAGCTCGAATCCCTCTCTCCTCCCCCAGCCCTCCCGAGGCAGCCTCTACTGAGAACACCAAGGGCGTTAGTCCTTCTAGAGCAGCGGTTCTCAACCTGTGGGTCGAGACCCCTTTGGGGGGGGGGGTCGAACGACCCTTTCACAGGGGTCGACTAAGGCCATCGGAAAATGCAGATACTTACATCACGATGCATCACAGTGGCAGCATTTCATGGTTGGGGGTCACCACCCCATGAGGAGCTGTATGCAAGGGTCGAGGCCTTAGGAAGGTTGAGAACCATTGTTCTAGAGGGTTCTCCGGCCTTTATTAACAGAACAGGAAAACCAAGTTCAATGCCTGGAGGTGCTCTTGTTCTCCAGTACAAGGATGCTCACCATCCTCGGCTCAAGATTCTCTCCTGACGATCCAAGTGACTACACTGTTGAAAAATGTGGAGCGCCACAACCAAGGGAGGGGTCGTGCTGAAGGCAGGGGTGTATCCACTCCCTGCTGCTTCTGATACCCAGCGGCCGCTTTCCTCTCCGGAAGTCCATTCCGCCGGGGCTGGGAGAGGCCAGGCCTGAAGGGACTTGCCTCGGAGAATTCCATGCCTTTGACCACAAGCGTTGGTTCAGAATCCGGCCTGTGACCTCCCACCGAGTCAATGCGGCTTCCGGGTCCTTTCAGTGATAAGGTCGGTATGGCCTCTCAGGTGGTGGCACCCGACGGGGGAACGTCTGCGGAGGGAGACAGAGCCCTGTGGACATCCTCCCGGCCTCCGGATGCAGCCCTGCCTGAAGCTGGTCAGTCCCATGAGTCCATCTACACATTATTGCTTTTGTCGCCCAAAGAGTCTGATGAACTCAGTATCCTTAAAACAAAACAAAACAAACACATACACACACACAAAAAAAAAACCCAAAACCCTTTGCTCTTCATTCTCACAATTCCAGGACTTTCTTTTTTTCTTTTTTTAAATATATTTTATTGATTTTTTACAGAGAGGGAGAGAGATAGAAAGTCAGAAACCTCGATGAGAGAGAGAGAGACATCGATCAGCCGCCTCCTGCACGCCGCACAGTGGGGATGTGCCCACCACCAGGATACATGCCCTCGACTGGAATCGAACCTGGGACCTTTCAGTCCGCAAGCCGACGCTCTATCCACTGAGCCACACCTGTCTGGGCTCTGGGACTTTCTTCAAGACCTGGCTCACATTCTTCCATTTCTGCCTGCTTGATAGCCCATCACATCTCCACGGTTCAGATGGCATCACCACGTTCTGGTGTGTCTGTCACGTTGTAAACGTTTTGGGAAGAGAGCGTTGCTGGAACCCATGTGGGCTTCCAAGGGCAGGCGTGCGCTGGGCACCCGGTGAGGATGGCACCCGGGGCCCGCCGCCCGGGGTGGGGTGGGTCCGTGTGGGTGGACGTCCACGCCGGGATGAGGTCACGAGGGTGGGTGTGGTGTGTGTGTGTGTGACTGGCGCAGAGGTGACGTGCCTCTCCGGGCACCGAATGAGCGTGTGAGCCTGTGAGCAAGAAGACGGGTTCTTCAGGCAGCGGGACCAGTTCGGGGGACAAGTCCCTGCAGGCTGGCGGGAGTGTCCCTGCTTCAGCCTGGAGGCCCAGGCCCGTGCGCGGCCAAGGGACCCAGCAGTGCCCTCTGCAGCCGGTGGCTGGGGGTCCATGGCGTGGTCACGGGCTGGCCCTTCCTTCACCAGCGGAGCTCAGCTTGGTCCCTTCAACCACAGGGGCCTGAGCCTTCATGTCTGCCCCCGCCACACGTGTCGCAGGCCCTGGCATGTTGTCTGAGCCCAGTGGCTAGTGGTAGCGTGGCATCGAGGAAGGAATGTATGATCTGAGCTACGTGAGGCCCCTCTCCATAGCCCAGGAAGGAAGTAGGACTGTCCTTCTGCGGTGAGGCAGGCCGGGTGGTCTGCAGGTGGCGGTTTGGACACCCCTCCCCGTGCCCTCACTCACCTGTGGCTCTTTGCAAGTGTAGGTCTCCCCGCCTGAGACGCGACCCTCTTCCTCCCCTGCACCCACCTGCTGTCTGGTGGGTCTCCACTGGGACATGACTTCCCCAGTCACCCTGGCGTGTATGGAAGGGCTTATCATGTTGTGTTGGAAATGCCACCTTGTCTACATCGTGCCTCCATAGGCACGGGGCTGGGGCCATGTCAGAGTTGGTTCTGGGCTGTCCTCACTGCCCGGTCTCCATTCGTTCATGTATTCTCCAGCTCTTCATTGAACACCCGCCAATGTGGTGGCTTCGTTCCAGGGCAGGGGATGTGGCAGGGGACATGATGGAGAAGGTCCCTGCTCTCACGGAGCATCCACTTTAATGGGGGGAGGGTGGGAGGTAGACAACAAGCAAGTAGACAGATCGTTTTGATGATGCTGGGTCATCAGAGGGAACGCCTGGAGAGGTCAGAGGACACCTCTCATGGAGGTTGTGTGGGAGCTGAGACAGGCAAAGGGATAGTCTAAGTCAGTGGTTCTCCACCTTCCTACTGCCGCGACCCTTTAACACAGCTCCTCATGTGGTGGTGACCCCCAACCATACAATTATTTCCGTTGCTACTTCATCACTGTCATCTTGCTACTGTTAATGAATCGTCATGTAAATATCTGATAGGCAGGTCTTAGGTGACCCCTGCGAAAGGGTTTTTCGACCCACAAAGGGGTCGCAACCCACAGGTTGAGAACCGCTGGTCTAAGTGAAGGGAAGAGCTGAAGGGCTCCCTCTCAGGTGGCACTTGGCCCTTCTCCCCAAATGTGACAAAATAGGGTGCAGGTTAGTGGAGAGGAGGAGAGGGGAGAGTTGAACTCAGAGCGGCAGGTAGGATCCATTTGTATGAAATTTTAGGCCATGTCAAAGCACCTAGGTTTTATTCAAATAACCATAAAGAAGTGGCATGATCTTAGTTCAGATCTCCAGAGACCATGCTGGCTGTCGTGGTAGAAAGGATTGTAGGGGACACGAGAAGGACTGGCGTCTCTGACAGTCATGTGGTGAGACTGGCAGTGAGAGAGATGGAGAACAAAGCTGGGGTTTTGGGGTGTTTGGGGTTGAGCTTACAGGACTGGGTGAAAAGCTCACGGGGCTAGAAAGAGAAAGAGGAATCTAGAACGACTCCAGTCTTGGGAAACAGTGCGTGCCGGTGCCAGTTATCAAGATGGGCAAGAGCAGACTCGGGTGGGGACAGAAATCAAAAGTTTTGTTTTGCCCATGTTAATTTTGAAACGCCTGGGAGATGGCCAGGCAGAGATGTCAAGTGGATATGAGCCTGTGCTCAGTGGAGAGGCATCAGCACGCGTTCGCTTTCAAAGCCCTAGATGACATCATCGAGGTAGAGAATGTCTGCAGCATAGTAGGACACCAGGTCCTACTATGTGACCAGGCCCTGATGCAGGACAACATTTAGAGGTTGATTGAAATGAACAGAAGAGCCGGATAGAGAAAGAGAGAGAGAGAGGGAGATATCAAAGATGAGAATCATTGATCAGCTACCTCCTGCATTGCCCCCTAGTGGAGGGTCAAGCCCACAACCTAGGCATGTGCCCTGACCAGGAATCAAACCATGACCCTCCTAATTCACAGGCTGACACTCACCCCCTGAGCCATACCGGCCGAGCTGGAGAGAGCTTCTTCATGAAAGTTCGCTGAGGTGGAGAGCAAGCAATTGGAACAGTGGTTGCTGGAGGGGGAAGGGGCACCAAGGGCGAAGTATTTTGTTTGGTTTGTTTTGATGTTTGTTTTTAAAGAGACAGGAGGCTCCTATAGCTCTTACATATGCTGATGGGAAAGATGCCAACAGAGAGGGAAATTATGATACGGAAGGGAAGATAATAAAATAATTTCTCAAGCAAAGATACTGAGAAGGTCAGAGGGATGGGATGCAGAGCCCAAGGCAGAGTTGGCTTTAGGTAGGACTTGGGGTGGTGGGAAAATGAAGGGATTCCTTCTAGAATCTCCATCTTCTCAGTGTAGTGTGCGACGAAACGATTAGCTGAAGGGTACGTGGCACCAGAGGACAGGGAAGAAGGCGGAGTGAAGATGCCAGGGATGTGTCGTCGGGGGATTAGCGTGTTGGGTGCCCACTCAAGAGGGAGGTCAGGCCAAACTGGTTTGCTCAGTGGATAGAGTGTCGGCCTGTGGACTGGAAGCTCCCAGGTTTGATTCTGGTCAAGGGCATGTGTCTTGCCGAGACCGGTTTGGCTCAGTGGATAGAGCATCGGCCTGTGGACTGAAAGGCCCCAGGTTCGATTCCGGTTGGGGCATGTATCTTGCTTGCAGGCACATCTCCAGTGTGGGGCGTGCAGGAGGCGGCTGATCGATGTCTCTCTCCCATCGATGTTTCTGACTTTCTATCCCTCTCCCTTCCTCTCTGTAAAAAATCAATACAATATATTTAAAAAATAAATAAATAAAATATATTAAAAAAAAAAAAGGGCATGCGCCTTGGTTGCTGGCACATCCCCAGTAGGGGACGTGTAGGAGGCAGCTGATCGATGTTTCTCTCTCATTGATGTTTCTAGCTCTCTATCCCTCTCCCTTCCTCTCTGTAAAAAATCAATAAAATATATTAAAAAAAAAAAAGGGGGGCATGTGCCTTGGTTGTGGGCACATCCCCAATAGGGGGCGTGTAGGAGGCGGCTGATCGATGTCTCTCTCTTATTGATGTTTCTAGCTCTCTATCCTCCTCCCTTCCTCTCTGTAAAAAATCAATTATATATATATATATATATATATATATATATATATATATATATATTATTTTTTTAAAAAAAGAGGGAGGTCAGTCAGCAGGGCACGTGGTGCAGGCATGATGGAGAAGGATGCGTGGTTGCTGGGCAACCCAAAGCTGGGGCCTGGTCAAGAGGATGTAAAATCTCAGGTGTTTGGCTGACGTTGGCCTCACAGCAGAGGGGTCTGTCCGTCGGCTGCTGGTGCCTGGCCTGCTCAGCACTGGGGAACCTCAGCCCTTTCCAGCTGGGGGTGGAAGTGCGACGGAGTGGTGACATCATTGTATGGGGTGCTCATCCCTCTCTCCTGGCACCCCTCCTCCAGCGTGACACAGAGTAACCATTCCCAGATGGCGGCGGCCCTGGGAACAGCACGATAACCAAGTGCGGGACCCCGCCCCGCCCCCCAGAGCTTCCCGGGGGCGTTTTATTGGGGTGCATGTGAGCCTCTCCGCTTCATCATCATCAGGCACCCACTTGCCTCCGGAGAAAGGGCTCCTTCATCCCGCGCATGAGTCACCCCACCCCTGCACAGACAGCCGGTCCCGTCCACAGCGTTCTCACCACCGCCGGGGCCAGGGCCTGGCACAGAGAGGGGCTGGGTCCCTTCTTACCCGACCAATGAATGAGCGGCACATCGAAGCATCGGTCCCTGCAAAGGGAAGGAGACTCTTGCCCCCGGCTTGGCCAGGCAGAGCGGCCCCTTCCTGCATCCCCTCCTCCCTGCAGTGCAGCCGAGTGACCAGGACCACCTTGCGCAGAGCCAGGAGGTCCCCGGGTTCATGAAGTCCCTCGTGGGAGGGGAGGGCAGAGGGTTAGAGGGGCCTGGAGTCTGGGACGGAAGGGCCTGGTGTCGGTTCAGTTCTGGACACGGTGCTGGGTACCCGCTGGGCTGCCCTTTCTTGTGGCCTCCTTCCTGGTATGACCCCTCGGTGGCAGGAGCAGCCTCAGATGCACACAGGCCTCGGCTCCTCCCTGCAGTGTGTGAGTGTGTGTGTGTGTGTGTGTGTGTGTGTGTGTGTGTGAGGGGGGAAGGGGGCTCCTGACTTCAGGTCCAGCTCAGACTGAGCCCAATGGGGTGGCCAGGCAGGGATCGTGCCCAGAAGGCATCGCCTTTGGCAGCTCAGCTCCAGTTGGGGTTGAGGCTGAAGGGAGACCTTCCCTGGGGGTCCAGGCCTGAGGGGACACAGGCTGTCCCACCCAGTCACGATCCCCTGCACCTCAGTCTTCCCGCTGCCCCTTTGTCCTGCGAGCCCCCCGAAAGCCCTGGTCGGCTAGACGGGCACAGCGACCCCTGCCGACTTCTGGAAGGAAGTCTGAGAGGCGGCCTCGGGAACTGGCTGAGCCATCCTGCAGCGGTCAGTCCTCCATCTGGCAGGGAGCCAGGAGCCAGGAGCCAGGAGGTGGGCCAAGGGCCGCGGCGGCGCCTCTGGGGGTGCCCACACCGGCTCCGGCTCCTGCTGAGGCCCCCACAAAGCCCCACCGGGCAGAGGCAGGCCCCGCTGCCAGGCTGCCCACTAGAGGGGTCCCAGGTGCCAGGGATGCTCCTCCAGCCAGAGCCACTGTCATACTGAGGAGGTGCAGGTGGCCACCCCAGTGCGGGGCTGGGAGAGGAGCATCTGGCTGGAGGGCGCCCTCAGGGACCCACCGTCCAGCCCCTCACGGACAGGGTGGGAAGGGAGGCCTGGCCCCACCCTGCCCCTGGCCGCTCCCCGCCCCCACCCCCCCAGGCTTTGTTGTGGTGGCAGGGTGGCAGCCCCTTGAACGTACAGCGAGCGGTACCTCGAGATACGAGTTTAATTCGTTCCGTAACCTTGAGGCATGGGAAACTATGAGACGCTCGAGTCTCGGTAAACTGGTGGGTCGTGTGCAGCCGGCCGATCCGTGCGATGACTCCTATCTCAAACGTTGCTCGTATTTCAAAGCAAAAACCGCTCGCTCGACGGCTCGTATCTCAAAGATCTCGTATGTTAGGGCACTCGCATCTCGAGGTACCGCTGTACTAGTATCTGTTGAACGAATTAACGAGTTCTCGGCCCCAGGTTGTTCAAGCCCCCAGCCCCCCACTGCACCCCACTGCCCCAGCGTCTCTCCATCAAGGACTTCAGTTTCCTGCAGGGGGGTGCGGCGGGCACCTCTCCGTTTCCCCCAGGAGCTCGGGGAGGGAGGCTCCCTGCTCGGGAAGAGCTCGCAGGTCCGTCTAGGGCTGTGGCTCTTTCTTCCCTGCGCCTGGAGCTCTGCAGGAAAGAAAGAGCCATTGATTTGCGCCCCCGGCAGGTAATTGAAACGGACTGATTCCCCGCAGGCCGAGCCCCGAGGTGCTGGCTCTGAGCTGGCAGCAGCGAAAGGCAAGGCGGACGGGGGCCTGGCCCGGTGCCAGCAGGAGTGGCGTGGGAACGTGGGAACGTGGCCGGGAGCCCGCTGGGCCTGCGTGGGGGAGTGGGAGGGGGGAAGGGGTGGGGGGCCAAACACCAGGCGGCCCTGATGGGTCCTGATGGGCAAACCAGGGCTCACTGCCCCATGGCAGCCCCTTCTCCTGGCTCATCCATCCCTCTAGGAGGGCTCCCCACACCCTGGCTTTTGGGGGGAGGGGATGAGGGTGCACATGAGCGGACACGGGCTGTGCCGCTGAGGCTCCTCCCAGGGACACTCTGAGGCAGTGGTTCTCCACCTTCCTAAGGCCGCGACCCTTGCACACAGCTCCTCATGGGGTGGTGACCCCCAACCACGAAATGTTGCTACTGTGATGCATCGTGATGTAAATACCTGCATTTTCCGATCGTCTTAGGCGACCCCTGTAAAAGGGTCGTTCGATCCCCCAAAGGGGTTGTGACCCACAGGTTGAGAACCGCTGGCCTGAGGGGTGATGGTTGGGCAGAGGGAGTAAGGCCTGTGAAGGAGCAATCCCATCCTCTCGGCTCCGTATCTCCCTTTGGAGAAGGTCGTCTGCTGTTCAGACACACCAGTGACTCTCCGTGTGGCCCCAGGGGTCAGGGGGCAGGTACCCCCATCACAGGCTCTGCGGGAAGCTGCTCTGTGGCTGGCAGCCACCCAGGGGCCGGCCCGGCCGGAAATTCTTGGTCTGGCCTGGCTGCTCCGGAGCCCGAGGCAGAGGCCGCAAGGAAACCGGCCTTTCCTGTCGGGGCTCCCAGCCCTCAGGCACCCCAGGGCTGGCGGGGCGGCTCTCACACACAGCTCTCTGGGGCTGGGTTCCCCACAAACAAGGCCTGGCTCCTCGGGGCCCACTCCCTCTCTCCTGCCTCTCTTCTTCCTGGTGCAACGGAAAGCGGTGGCCGGTCTTGGGTTCAAATCCCAGCTTCCCAGAGCTTCCCCCCTGAGGCCGGAAGCAAAGCCTTGGATTATGTCTCGGCCTGATTTCTCACCTCTGAAGCCAGGATTATGGCTGTGAGAACTGCCTGAGATGATGTGGGCAAAAACAGCTGGCTTTGAGGAGACAGTTCCCACCCCCCCACCCATCCCCGGAGCCCGGAGCCCTGTGGGTGTCTGAGTCACCTTGCCCAGAATCAGGCCGCCCCCTGCTCTCTGGTCAGCTGCCTGGTGCCCTCCTCCTGGGATCCTGCTGGGCTGAGAACCCTCTCCCAGGCTCCTCGGGGGTGGGGCCCTGCAGATGGGGGCAACCCTGCCTCCTGCCAGCCCCCTGGGCCCTGGCTTCCCAGAGCCCCCAGGGTGGAGACAGAGGCCACAGGGAGAGGGGCTGGAGAAGAGGGAGGACTAGATGTACCGGTTAATAATGCGGATTTTATCATGGAAGAAAACACAGTAATTCCAGGAGAAACATCAAAAGTGCTTTACTCAAAGTGATGTCCATCGCTAGCTACACATGTCCCCCACCTTTCAGGTAATTGGTGGATGCCGTCCCAATAGAACTTTTCTTGTTTTGAGGAAAACCATTCAGAGATCCAATTTCCCACTTCTCTGTACGTTTTGAAGTGCTGCTCAGAGAGTGCGTGTGCCATCGATCGGAGCAAGTGGTCATCTGAAGGAGCAAGGTCTGGTGAACACGGTGGGTGGGTTAATACTTGCCAGGCAAGATCTTTTAACGTGTCTTTAGCTGGTTTTGAAGTGTGTGATGGTGCATCATCATGAAGCATAGTTACTTTGCAGTGTCTTCTGGAACATTCTGGTCGTTTCACGATCAAAGCGTGGTTCTAATTGATTATTTGTTGTCGGTAGCAATCAGTATTAATGGTTTCACCTGGTTTTGGAAGCTCATCATACACCACACCTTCCTGATCCCACCAAACGCAGAGCATTGTCTTCTTTCTGAAGCGATTTGGCCTTGCAGTCGGTGTTGATGGTTGACCTGGATCAATCTATGATTTTGTGCATTTGGGATTCTCAAAATAAGTCCACTTTTCATCGCCAGTCACAATTGGTTGCAAAAAAAAAAGACTTTCTTTTGTGCCATTGAAGCAACATTTTACGGATGGATTTTTAGGTTTTCTATTTGTCTTTCGTTCAGTTGATGTGGCACCCATTTTCCTCCCTTTAAAATCTTTCCCATGGCTTGTAAATGATCGGAAATTGTTTGCTGAGCAACGTTTAATCTTTCTGCAAGTTGTTTTTGAGTTTGACACGCATCTTCATCCAATAATGCTTGTTATTGTTGGTCTTCAAACCTTTTTGGTTGTCCTGGACGCTCTTTGTCTTTCACATCGAAATCATCACTTTTAAAGCATTTAAACCAGCGTTCACAAGTATCTTGAGATGGAGCATGTTCACCATAAGCTTCCCAAAGTACCGTGTATGATAACTTTTTCCTCTAAATAAAACAATGAACTAAAGCTTCCCACACATGCTTTTTTTTGGCATGAAATTCGACATTTTTAAGCGTAAAAATATCTATGATGTTAACGCCTTCAGGAAATTTGACAGATGAAGTTTTTGAAGCTTGTCGTCAATACAACAAAATAGCATACCTATCAAATCGCATATATATCAACATATGTATAATAGCTCCATCTACTGGGCGAGGGGCCTGTGGTGATCTTCAGGCCGGCCACACTCCCCAGTGACCCAAGCAGAGGCCCTGGTATCTGGGATTTATTTATCTTCTACAATTGAAACTTTGTACTCTTGAGGGCAGCTAAGACTCCTGCTTGCTCTATAGAAGATTATTTATCTTCTGTAATTGAAATTTTGTAGCCTTGAGTGGGGGCCTGGGCTGGCCAGGGTGAATGAAGGAAGCTTGGCTTTCTCCATCACGGGGGACAACCCAAGCCTCCTGTTTGCAGCCATCTTGGTGGGCTAATTTGCATACGCACTCCTGATTGGCTGGTAGGCATTGTTTGTGAGATTAGCGGAGTGATAGTTAATTTGCATATTACTCTTTTTATTAGATAGGATATTTTTTATTTATTTCAGAGAGGAAGGGAGTGGGGGAGAGAGAGAAACAGCAATGATGACAGAGAATCATGGATCAGCTGCCTCCTGCATGCCCCACAATGGGGAAGGAGGCCAAAACCCAGGCATGTGCCCTGATCGAAAAGTGAACCGAGACCTCCTAGTTCATAGGTCAGCCCTCAACCCCTGAGCCACACCAGCCAGGCCTGTGACAATATTCTTCATTCAGCAGTTCACAAAGTGGTCCCCGGTGCAGGGTGTCCCAAGACCTTTCCAGGGGGTATGGAGGTCAAACTGATTTCATAGCAACATCCAGATGTTAAGTGCCTTTTCCACACATTCTCTCATGAGTTTCCAGAAGCCACAAGACAGGTGCTGGCAGGGACTGAGCGCTGAAGCTAATACTAAGCTATAAGAATCTAGCTCTCTTCCATTAAGCCAGGCGTAACAGAGATTTGTGACAGTGTAAACCAAATGCCACCTTTTTTTGCTCTTTTTGTTTTTTAAAAGAAAATCTAGTTGTTTTTATTCATAATGTGTTGATATGGGTTTACTGCTGCTTTTTAAAACGGATTGACACACATTTTTTTTATTTTAATTAAATCTTTATTATTCAGACTATTACATTTGTTTCTCTTGACACACATTTTTTGAATCCTCAGCCTGAGTTTCTAACATAGTGTAACCAGTGGCTGTCACCCACAAATACATACATGTACTGGGGTCCTCAATAACGTTTTAGTGTCAGTGTGTGGAGTGTGATGAGACAAAGCCTCCGGTCTGGCTAGAAGCCTCTCACCCCAGAAGCCTGCTGCTGCCCTGACCCAGGACACACACCGGCCTCACAGGGGTCATTACAGCTGCGAGACCATGTGGGCATTGCACTTCAGTGCCACACGAGGGCGCCCTTGTCAACCGGCAGATTTCTTGTCAATCTAGCTTCACCCATGACCAATATAATAAATAGCCGTTTTGTCCCCATTAAAAGAAATCTTAGTTAAACATCTATTGCAAGGGTAAAACAAAGACATTTCCTAACCACTGCACTGTGCATCTGAAACTAATGTCATATTGAATGATTTTTCCAGGTAGCCAAGTGTCAAAAATTTGCCTCCAATGCATCTTTTCTCAGGATGGTGCTCCAAAGCATATGGAGGCAGCCCTAGCCGGTTTGGCTCAGTGGATAGAGCGTTGGCCTGCAGACTGAAGGGTCCCAGGTTCTATTCTGGTCAAGGCTGTAGGCTTGATCCCCAGTAGGGGTCATGCAGGAGGCAGCCGATCAGTGATTCTCCAATCAGTGGTGTTTCTATCTCTTTCTCCCTCTTTCTCTCTGAAAAAATAAATAAAATAAAATGGAGGCAAAACAAGAAGGAGGAAGGGAGGGAGCGCTAAGCCAGGAGAGAGGAGAAGGGAGGTCCCAGGACTCGGGGCTCAGGCCTCCAGGGCAATGTCCCAGGTGGGAGCAGGGTGTCTGGAGGGACCCGGGGAAGGTCAAAGGGGCAGGCAGCTCAGGTTTCTGAGCACCCTGAAAGGAGGTGTGCCTACCTGACAAAAACTGGGAGGTTTGGTTAGCTGGTAAGTATGTCAAAACCTAAACAAAGCAAACCTGTCAACCAGACGGACAAAGATTGATTTCAGGAAAAGTCCACAATCAGAAAAGACAGAAGAGGTCCCCGTCTTACGCCCTGTGGTTCAGCTGCGGGCATCACTGAAATAGTAATAATGTAAAGGCAAAATAATGCTCTCGCTGAGATGGTCGTGTAACTATGGGGGAAGGGACAGGGACCGTGTGGAGGCATAGTGAGAAAGAGTGAAAGCCACGTGCTCCGTAGCGGGAATTCAGTGAATGACATTAAAAAATATGGAAAATCAAATAGTAGGAATGGCCGTGTCACATGCAGAGCTGTGGAGGTACATACCGAGAGGACCAGCTGAGAGCTTGGGGTGGAAGAGGGTAGAGCTGGGCCTGGGACAAGGGTCTTGAAACCATGAGCAGGTAAACCTGATAAAAATTCAATCGAGCCGAAACCGGTTTGGCTCGGTGGATAGAGCGTTGGCCTGCAGACTGAAGGGTCCCGGGTTTGATTCCTGTCCAGGGCATGTACCTTGGTTGCAGGCGCATCCCCAATAGGGGGTGTGCAGGAGGCAGCTGATGTATGTTTCTAACTCTCTCTCTCCCTTCCTCTCTGTAAAATATCAATAAAATATATTTTTTAAAAAAATTCAATTGAGCCGAAACTGGTTTGGCTCAGTGGATAGAGTGTTGGCCTGCGGAATGAAAGGTCCCAGGTTTGATTCTGGTCAAGGGCATGTATCTTGGTTGCGGGCTCATCCCCAGTGGGGCGCGTGCAGGAGGCGGCTGATCGATATATCTCTCTCATCGATGTTTCTGACTCTCTCTGTCCCTCTCCCTTCCTCTCTGTAAAAAATCCATAAAATATATATTTAAAAAAATTCAACTGAAAGTTAAACACACACCACACTGATGGGCATTGCGTGTTGTTTGTGGCTCAGCCACAGGCTGTTTTTCTAAGCTCATTTCCCGCTGCCCTCTGCCTTACCCCGCCCCTGCGATGTCCCAGCCTTCGTTACAGCTCCTGTCCAGAAGCCGGCACCTCTGTGCAGAGTGCACTTCCCTGTCTGCCTCCTGTCAGCGTCCTCACTAAAGACAGCTCACACCCAACCTCACCCAACCAGCCTTCTAAGAGCCCATAGGCTGCACCCAGCCCCCCCCAAACCCCCCAGGAGTCAGATTGTCAGACTTCCTCATCCACAGTCATGTGTTCTGCCCATCACAGCCTATGAATCAGTGGGCGAGGCTGCCTCTGCCCTGAGCTGTGGATCCTGGGAGTCTGTGATCCTTGTCAGTCCTCCTACAGGGCCCACACACTGTGTCTGACCCCCTGACCCCCCACTGGTCTTGTTCCCTCTCAGCTCCTGTCATCAGGGGGTGACTGGGGAGCTCTGAAGCCCGGGACTGAGAGGGTCACTGTCTGTGCCTTCCTCCTGCCCCTCCTTTCCTCGCTGAACTGACAAGAGGCGCCCTCTGGGGTCCCTCCATCTACGGGCCAACCCCACCACGCCCCCCAGCCTGTGCCTCCAGACGCTCCCCCTCGTTGCTAGGTGATCCGGTGCCACAGGAGCCAGCTTTCCTAGAAAAGACAGAGGGACGACTCACTGAGGCCTTACTAGGCGCCCTCCCAGCGCTTTCTGCTCCTCTGAGCTCTGTCCTTCCCTGGGAGAATGGTGCAAAGCAGGCCTGGCGTGTCTCTATAAGCACAGCCCGAGTTCATGGAGAGATTGTGCTGATGCCCTGCAGGGGGCGCCTCTGAGACAGCAGTGAGGAGGTTTTCTCCCCATGCCCGCTGGAGGAAAAGCAGTGAGAGGCCTGTGTGAACAGAAGGCCAGCCTCGGGGTACCTACCCCTGGGCCTCTGGACCCCAGGCCCTGGGGCTCCCAGCATTTCTGCACTGGGAACACAGGAAGCACAGAGCCACCCGCTGGAGGGGCCCTGCCAGGCTGCCTAGGTCAGGGGGCGGCCCATAATAAAAACCAGGAGCAGGCCCAGCCCGCAAGGGCTCAGTGGCTGAGCCTTGACCTATGTATGAACCAGGAGGTCACGGTTCGATTCCTGGTCAGGGCACGTGCCCGGGTTGCGGGCTCCATCCCCAGTAAGGAGCATGCAGGAAGCAGCCCATCAGTGATTCTCTCTCATCATTGAGATTTGTCTCCTCCCTCTCCCTCTCCCTTCCTTTCTGAAATCAATAAAAATATATATTAAAAAAAATAAAAATAAAAGCATGAGCAAGTGACTTATGACAGCAGGGGGCTTCTGAAGTCTCCACACAGTCCTAGTGGTGTGTGTGTGGGAGAGAGAGAGAGAGAGAGAGAGAGAGAGAAAGAGAGAGAGAGAGAGAGAGAGAGAGAGAAAGAGAGAGAGAGAGAGAGAGAGAGAGAGAAAGAGAGAGAGAGAGAGCGCACATGGGCGCCTGGGGTAGATTAAAGTTGAGCTGGAAGGATTAAAAATATGAGTCAGTGGAAAAGAATGAAATCTTACCATTTGCGACAACATGGATGGGCCTAGAGGGTATTATGCTGAGTCAGACAGAGAAAGACAAACGCCGTATCATTTCACTTCTGTGTGGAATCTAAAGTGCAAAATAAACTAACAGAATTCAAACAGATTCACAGACGCAGAGAACAGATGGAGGGTGGCCAGAGGGGAGGGAGCTGGGTGACAAGGTGAAGGGAGGGGTGAGGAAGTACAAACCGGTAGCTGAGGAGTAGTCTCAGGACATAAAGCACAGCGTAGGAAGAGAGTCAGTGATATTGTAGTAACTGTATGGTGCCGGGGGTCCTGGGAATTCCAGGGGAGCACTCTGTAAAATATGATCCTCTAACCACTACGCTCTACGTCTATAATGAATACAAAGTAATATGGAAAAGCAAAAAAGTATAGCGATATAATTATGTACAGCACACCATAGTTGATAATAATAATAAAAGTGATTTTTATTTTTATATTTTTTGAAATACAGTCTATTGATTTTCTACAGAGAGGAAGGGAGAGGGATAGAGAGCCAGAAACATCGATGAGAGAGAGGCATCGATCAGCCGCCTCCTGCATGTCCCCAATTGGGGATGTGCCCGCAACCAAGGCACATGCCCCCAACCAGAATCAAACCTGGGACCCTTCAGTCCACTGAGCCAAACCGGTTTTGGCAAAAGTGATTTTTAAAAAAGAAACAGTTTACATTATAACATTTTTTTCTAAAAAAGAAAGAAAGAAATGAGTCCATGGGGCTTTATGTCCTGCGTGGACCTCGGGGCCTCCTTGTGTGGAGAAGACCTTTAGCTCCTGAGACGGTGCCCAAGAGCATGGCTGGGCCCGAGCAGAGACTGGCGAGGGGAAGGGACCAATGTGTGTATGTGGGGGGAGGGGGAGATGGGGGGAGAGGGTACAGAAGGAAGGGGGAAGGAAGTTTCTGGAAGCATGGAGAACCGATGGCAGAGGATTACACTGCCTTGTTCGTTCCTGAGGAAATAAGGGACTCACGGCACCAGACATTCTGTGATTTTCTCTTTCAAGGCTTTTCTTTCAGAAAAATTTATAAACACCCACATGCTCACAGATAAATGCACGGCATTGTTTTGAACTCGAAGGACTGTTTCTAAAAAGCAAATATATTATAAACGCTGCATCATCAATAAGCATAAATCAATAGCTGGTGTGTGTGTGTGTGTGTGTGCATTTTATTTTTTTTTTAAACCCTCACCCGAGAGCTTGCTTATTGATTTTATTTTATTTTACTTTTTAAAATATGTTTTATTGCCATAACCGGATTGGCTCAGTGCATAGAGCGTCGGCCTGCGGCCTGAAAGGTCCCAGGTTCGATTCCGGTCAAGGGCATGTACCTTGGTGGCGGGCACATCCCCAGTAGGAAGCGTGTAAGAGGCAGCTGATGGATGTCTCTCTCTCTCTCTCTCATCAGTGTTTCTAACTCTCTATCCCTCTCCCTTCCTGTAAAAAAATCAATAAAATATATTAAAAAAAGAAAAAAAGTGAAAATCTATCCTGCTCAGATGCTACCAGGGCCCCCCCCGCCCCGGGGAATGCAAAGGGGGTAACGCCCATCAGAAAGGCCCTCCCTCTGCGGGGACCAGACTCGGGGTCCCCACCCGTCTGGTGCGGTAAGATTTCTTTGACCAGAGTAAACCTCACAAAAATTTCTTCTGGGGAAAAGAAACGTAAACAGACCCAGGTTGTCTGATTCCCAAGCTTGTGATTCTGTGTGTGTGTGTGTGTGTGTGTGTGTGTGTGTGTGTGTGTTTCTCATTCGACCGCCAGTACCCAAGGAGGCCCGCCTTTCGTGATTCAGTGACTGTGATTAAGTTGTTGAACCGTAATCAAAGGCTGTAATTGGCAAAGAAAACCAGCGGGCGGGCGCTCCCAGGAGGGAGAGCGGAGAAAAAGAGCCGTGTGCTCGGTCAGGGAGAAGGATGCAGGGACAGGGCGGCCCGTGTGGACAGGGGTGAGGCACCGCTGGCTCTGAGTGTGGGCTGGGCAGGCCAGGGTTGGGGGGGGGACCCTCAGAGTCCGGGGAGGGCGGGCTGGCAGGAGGAGCTGTGGCCGTAAGTGTGTCCTCTCCCCTGGCCAAGCCTGCAGCTTCCTGTCTGGCGCTGAGAACCCCCAGAGGGTCTCTTTCCAGCTCCACATTCCAGGACTGCCCGCAGGCCCGCATCCCCCGGGCTGGGTGGAGCCTCAATGAAGTCATTGTCCTCCCGAGAGTCCTGCCGGCTCAGAGCACGCCTGTGTGTGTGGGGGAGGGGAGAAGGGAGACTCCCCGAAGCCTGGGCAGCGGGAGCCACAGCAGGTCCTGGAGCAGCGGTTCTCAACCTGTGGGTCGAGACCCCTTTGGGGGTCGAACGACCCTTTCACAGGGGTCTCCTAAGACCATCAGAAAACACCTATTTCCCATGGTCTTAGGAACCAACACACCGCTCCTCGGTGTAGCAAAGTGTAGCCATGTAGTTTACTGTTGTCATACGAAGACTGTTACCCATGCTACACCAGGATTCAAGACAAAAAATTTCATTTATTTGTCATTAGAAATAAATATTTCACAATATACAATTACATATTGTTTTTGTGATTCATCCCTATGCTTTACTTATGTTCCATTTGTAACAACGAAAATACATCCTGCCTATCAGATATTTATATTACACTTCATAACAGTAGCAAAATGACAGTGATGAAGTAGCCACGGAAATCATTTTATGGTTGGGGGTCACCACCCCATGAGGAGCTGTCTTAAAGGGCCGCGGACTTAGGAAGGTTGAGAACCGCTGTCCCAGAGGGAGGCGGGAGCGAGCTCGATGGAAAACACGGAAGAGGCAGCGAGGATCCGGGAGAAATCTGCATGTGAGCTGTATGGGATCTTTTTTTTTTTTTTAACTATTTTATTGATTTTTTACAGAGAGGAAGGGAGAGGGATAGAAAGTTAGAAACATCGATGAGAGAGAGACATCGATTAGCTGCCTCCTGCACGCTCCCTACCGGGGATGTGCCCGAAACCAAGGTACATGCCCTTGAGCGGAATCGAACCTGGGACCCTTCAGTCCACAGACCGACGCTCTATCCACTGAGCCACACCGGTTGTGCCTGTCTGGGATCTTCCTTTCCCTCTGTGCCAAGGACCCCAGAGGATGGCCTGGAGGGACTCCCTTGCTAACGGGAGGTACACCAGGAGGTCTGAGGCAGGGAGAGAGTGAGGGGGCGTATTCACTGCCCCCTCCCTTTGCTTCCCTGTCTTGCTGATCTCTGGTGCCGGCTGGCTGCCTTTCTCTGCCTGTGGAAGCTCCAACTCCACCAGGGCCTTGGGAGGGGGGCCGCCCCCACCCCCCACCCTCTCTCTATGCCTGCTGTCTTTGGGTGTCCTTAGCTTCCAGTTACCAAGAGAAAATTACAGGGTGCTGGGCTAGATTTGCATGTCAGGTAAATAATAAATAATTTTTTAGCCGGAACCGGTTTGGATCAGTGGATATAGAGCGTTGGTCTGCGGACTGAAAGGTCCCAGGTTCCATTCCGGTCAAGGGCATGTACAGTGGTACCTCGAGATACGAGTGCTCTAACATACGAGATTTTTGAGATACGAGCTGTCGAGCGAGCGATTTTTGCTTTGAAATACGAGCAACAGTTGAGATATAAGTAATCGCGAGGATCGGCCAGCTGCACACGACCCACCAGTTTACTGAGACTGGAACGTCTCATAGTTTCCCACGCCTCAAGGTTATGGAACAAATTAAACTTGTATCTCGAGGTACCACTGTACCTTGGTTGTGGGCACATCCCCAGTAGGGGGTATGCAGGAGGCAGCTGATCGATGTCTCTTTCTCATCGATGTTTCTAACTCTCTATCCCTCTCCCTTCCTCTCTGTGAAAAATCAATAAAATATGTTTTAAAAAAATAATAAATAATTTTTAGTGGATGTCCCACATGGCATAGCTAAACATTATTTATTGCTTATATGAAATTTATCTGGTCATCTCTATTTTGATGCGCTCGATCAAGTGACCTTGTTTTAATCCCCCTAATCCTGCCCCCATGCTGTCTGTCATGGGCCCTTCATGAAACCCTTTAGGACAGCGGTTCTCAACCTGTAGGTCTCGAACCGCTAGCAGGGTCTCCTAAGACCATCAGAAAACACAGATATTTACATTAAGATTCATAACAGTAGCAAATTACAGTTTTGAAGTAGCGACAAAAATAATTTTATGGTTGGGGGTCACCACCACATGAGGAGCTGTATTAAAGGGTTGCGGCCTTAGGAAGGTTGAGAACCACTGCTTCAGGGGGACCTCTTGGTGGGGTCCCTTCCTTTCCTGCCGTTTCTGTCCCCCCCCCCCACTCAGGCCTTCCACTTTCCACCAGGGTCTGCCAGCATGCACCCCCTTTCCCAGCCGTTCCCCGAAGTGCAGGCTGCGCGGAGGCCCTGAGGGAGCCCCTCGCAGGACGCAGGAGGCACAGGCGACCTGCCCAGGGCAGGGCCCACGTTGTCCTGAACCGACAGCCTCCCGCACAGGTCTGGGGGCTGGGAGGAGAGGACACCCCCTGAAGCCCCAAGCGTGGCGGCCGGAGGGGGCTCAGGAGCAGGGTGGCCGGGAGCTTACACCTGACCGGCTCCCCCACTTGTTGGCTGGGTGGCCCTGACCGCCCGGAGCCTCAGATTCCCCACCGGGACTTAGAGAGGATCCGGCGTCTCAGGGGTCAGGAGGAACAGACATGCTCTCTGCTAGAATGTGGGCCCACAGAGAGCATTCTGAGAGCAGTCATCATGGTGATTTTCCTTCATTGTGTGCGTCTGCCTGCCCCTGCGGCTGGCAGCCCCGAGGCCAGGAACCGGTTGTACCCACTGGTCTTCTCGGCCCGGGCAGGGCCTGCAGAGGGCGGCGCTCAGAAATGTCAGAAATGTCACGGGCCTGAGCTCCGCTGCCTGTGACGCAGGCCACAGGATGGCAGGGCGGGGGGTTAGGTGGGGGGGGGGGTACTGCTGTGGGTCAGGCTTCTGAGCAGGGAGGGCCTCTGGGGCCAGATTTGGATGTTCAAGGGCCCAGAGCCTCTTGCAAAAACAACCCAGCCGAAATCGGTTTGGCTCGGTGGATGGAGCGTCTGTCTGCGGACTGAAGGGTCCCAGGTTCGATTCCGGTCAAGGGCATGGGCCTTGGTTGCGGGCACATCCCCAGTTATGGGCGTGCGGGAGGCAGCTGATCGATGTCTCTCTCTCATCGATGTTTCTAACTCTCTATCCCTCTCCCTTCTTCTCTGTAAAAACAAAAACAAGCCGAGACCAGTTTGTCTCAGTGGATAGAGTGTCGGCCTGCGGACTGAAAGGTCCCAGGTTAGACTTTGGTCGGGGGCATGTACCTTGCTCGCAGGCACATCCCCACTGTGGGGCGTGCAGGAGGCGGCTGATCGATGTCTCTCTCTCATTGATGTTTCTGACTTTCTATCCCTCTGCCTTCCTCCCTGTAAAAAATCAATAATAAAAAATAAAACAACAGTGGCCACAATCGCGTGGATGATTTGTGCGGCCATCCATGCCTCTCTCTCTCTTTTCTGTGCACGTGACCCGGCCTGGCTGCTGTCTTGGGTACAAGCTTTATGGACCGATGACGTGATTCCTGGGAGGTGAGACTGGGTCAGTCAGAGCACTGCTGGGGCCAGGGTGCCAGGCCCTCCCGCAACCCCTGGCACGTCCTGTTCTTGAGAAGAGCCAGGATCTCTCCCCAGGGCCACCGCCTGGCAGAGCCAGTGTGGCCTTGGCTGGCTTCTCCTGGACCATGGCCACTGACCAGCTCCTGGGCCCGCAGGGTGGGGGTGTGGAGGTGGACTGCAGGAGGCGCGGGGCTGAACAGGTCCATTTAGGAAGCTGGGGTACACCTCACACACTCCCCCCCAATGGGAGACAGTGGGGCTTCTGAGGCCCCGGGGGCCAGACCACTCCTGTTTGGACACTGGGCTGGGTGTGGGCTCGCTCTGCCCCAGACCACCCAGCACAGGCCTCCTGTGGGCGTTTCAAAACAAACATCTCAGCCACACACCTGGCCACCCCATCCCAGCCCCCCCTTCCTGGACGCAGACCTCCGGGGCTCCCCACACGGCTGCCTCCCTGAAACCCAGGCTCGGAGCCGGGCCAGGCCAGGCCGGAGGTGCTCCATGGACACCAGGGAGGATCAGAGCCACTGGCCCACCTCAGGGCCCACCCCTCGGCCAGGGGACACAAACCACACACCCACCTAGCCAGAGCCCAGGCGCCACTCTTTTTAAAAAATATATTTTATTGATTTTTTTTTTACAGAGAGAAAGGGAGAGGGATAGAGAGTCAGAAACATCCATGAGAGAGACACATCCATCAGCCGCCTCCTGCACGCCTCCCACTGGGGATGTGCCCGCCACCAAGATACATGCCCTTGCCCGGAATGGAACCTGGGATCCTTCAGTCTGCAGGCCGACGCTCTAGCCACTGAGCCACACCGGTTTTGGCTCAGGCACCATTCTGCGGAGAAGCGGGGAGGGGAGGAGAGCGAGGCAGCTGCCCTAGGGCATTGCCTGGCGGGGTGGCGGGGTGTGTGGGGGGGTGAGGAGCATCAGATAAGGTCCCGGAACAGGTGGCTTGCGTTTCTCAGAGGAGGGCAGGTGCTGGAAGATTAGATCGACCCTATGCAACATTTAACACGCAGTGTGCCCTGCCAGTCTGAGCAAGAACTAGATCCACTCCCCGCTGGGTGGTCCCCTCGGCGCACGGAGAAGGTGCTTCCGTACAGCACGGACGACAGAGCCAGCGGTCGCTGGGGGAGCCGGGAGTGGCCTGAGGATGGGTGTGTGGCTGGCACGCCGGGCGGTGTCCGTGAGACACAGCCTGGGGTTTTTGTGACCACGTAGCTGTGAGGCCAGAGGACCTGGCTCGGGCTGTGACAGCAGGTGGCCAGGCTCTGAGGATGAGGACACCTGTGTGTGTGGCTGCAGACCTGGGGTCACCCCAGAGGGCTCCTGTGGACCACGGCTGAAACCCTGCACCCACTTAGGTGCCGGGCAGGGTCCTGGAGAGACGCGTTTCATTTTTTTTCAATGTGGGGGGGTGACTCCCACGACCCGTTGCAATGACCCAGGAGGCTGCTAAGTTGGTAATCAGCCAGCAAGGATTTACGGAGCTGGCCAGCCAGCGACGGCCTCGGGGACACCACATGCAGGTGGCGTCCACACACTCACGACTGCCCTGTCTCGGGGGTATGCAGCCCCTTTTAAAGATCCAAACCACATTTTTTTTCCCTTGTTCTAAAATTTCAAACAGCCAAACCGGTTTGGCTCAGTGGATAGAGCGTCGGCCTGCGGACTGAAGGGTCCCAGGTTCGATTCCAGTCAAGGGCATGTACCTTGGTTGCAGGCATGTCCCCAGTGGGGAGCGTGCAGGAGGCGGCTGATCGATGTCTCTCTCTCATCGATGTTTCTAACTCTCTATCCCTCTCCCTTCCTCTCTGTAAAAAATCAATAAAATATATATATATTAAAAATATCCACAAACAGCCGAGAAGGGGGTCGGTGGATGTCAGTGGGCCGCAACAGTTCCTTTTGATGCTCCTTATCTCCCCACCACCCCCTGCTAGACGGTGGAATGTGGACCTGTCTTGTGAAAGCAGATTGTAAAACTGAGCCAAGTTAATCATCTCTAAAGGTCATCTTCAGTCTCAGCTCCTGGAGCCACTGAGTCAACAGGGATCCGTCTCTGATGGTTCCGGTCCTCAGGCCCCGGAGACTAACCTTTGTGATGTGGGAGGGATGGATGTGAGCTTCCAGGTCAAACAGCAGTTTTTACCTGATGAATACTTGTTTGTGTGTTTTTTTTTAAAAATATATTTTATTGATTTTTCACAGAGAGGAAGGGAGAGGGATAGAAAGCCAGAAACATCAAGAGAGAGAGACATCGATCAGCTGCCTCCTGCACACCCTTTACTGGGGATGTGCCCGCAACCAAGGTACATGCCCCCAGCTGGGATTGAACCTGGGACCTCTCAGTCCGCAAGCCGGCGCTCTATCCACTGAGCTACACCGGTCTCGGCTACCTAATGAATACTCTTAAGGTCCTATTTCACTCAATGGGTGGAGGGACCCAGCACAGCCTCCGGGCCTGCTGTAGGGAGGACCGTGGGGATCCCCTGGTGTCTGTCTCCCCCCCCAGTTTGTGAGCTCTCTCACTGAGCGTGGCTTCTCCGCCCAACCATCCCCATTCTCTCCCGTGAGGCCCCATTTCTTCCTCCTCCCCCCAACCTGCCCTGACCGGCCCTGGAAGGTGACACACATGGACTGTGCCACCCACGTGCTCTCTGGCTCCCACTTGGGTTTGACCAAGGGGCAGGGCAGGAAGAGAGTAAGAGCTAGGTGTTCACCCTGTTTCTACACACACAAACACGCCCCCCACCAGGGATGTGCCCGCAACCAAGATACATGCCCTTGACCGGAATCGAACCTGGGACCCTTCAGTCCGCAGGCTGATGCTCTATCCCTTGAGCCAAACCGGTTTCAGCGGTCCGTTCCTTTCGTTCTTCTCCCTTAAACCTTCCTGAGTCCTGGCCTCCTAGAGCACCCCCGGCCCCCACTTCCCTGACACCCCGGAGCCCCAGGCCTATATAATGCTTCCGGGAAAGCTCCGGGCAGAAGGTTCGGCCTCAGCGGCTGGGCAGTGCTGATGCCTCGGGCTGCAGGCTCAGATGCCCTACCCCCCACCAGGAGTGGGGTGCAGAAGTCTGAGGATCTGGGGAGACTTGGAAGCTGCCATCTCTGTGTGGGCTTGTCTGTACCCAACGGCCACCTTCGCGTGCATTCTGCAATCCTGGATGCTCTGACTAAACCCTCACAGCTGTTCTAAGACACCCCCTCCGTCCATCTACCCTAGAACCCTGGAGGCAGAGAGGACCCCCTTTACAACCAGCAGCCCCACTGCTACCTCCCAGAGGTGACCAGACCAGCACTGGGGTCCAATCTGGGTCCGGGGCAGAGGGGCGGGGGGTCCAGACTCCAGAACAACCAGGGAACTCGATAGCTCACTTTCCACCCGGCAAGTAGACCCAGCTCGGTCCTCGGATGTCACCTCCTTGGTGAGGCCACCCCTCCTCTCCCCCTCCCCGCCCCCCGCAACTGAATTAGTTACGGGTTGCGTTCCCCTGGAATTGGGGACATGTCACATGGTGGTCGTGGGTGACCTGCTGACCTCCACCCTGCCACCCCCCACCACCCCCCGCCACTGGGAGCTCCGAGAGCACAGAGCTCACTCCCTCTTTCCTCGATGCCAGTTGAAGGGAAGGATGCGTTGGTTAACGACTAGTTTCCACTTACTGGACTGGAAGCCGTAACCATGGAGACATAGGGTCAGGCAAGGCAACACTTTCTAGAGCAGCCTGGGTCCAGGTCAGCGGGTCCCAGCGTTGCACACGCTGCAGCCTCACTGCTAAGTCACTGGCCCACGTGCGTCCCTGCACTGCCTGAGAGGACGGGCACCGTGTGCTGCTGGTGCCAGGTTCCGTGCGCACCCAGAGCTGGGCGGCGCCGGTCATGATCTGACTCGCCATCTGGCGGCGTGGCTGGCTGCAGAGTCACGGCTGCTGACAGCCGCCTCCAGGCTCCTGGACCGCAGGCCGGGGCCTCACCCAGCACAGCAGGCCCGGAGCCTCATGGCGGTGCCCGTTCTTCCTGCCCCTCCAGGCCCACAGGGGCGATATGGAGGGCCCGGTGCCTGCTCGACAGGCAGGGGGTTTGTGTCACAGCCGGGGAACCCCAGGCTCAGGGAGACCCCTGCTTTTTGTAATGGGCTGCAGGCAACCTGGCTGACATTCTCCCTGGAGCAGTGGTTCTCAGCCTTCCTAAGGCCGCGACCCTTTAATACAGCTCCTCATGGGGTGGTGACCCCCAACCATAACATTATTGCTACTTCATAACTGTAATTTTGCTACTATTATGAATCATAATGTAATGTAATGTTTTCCGATGGTCTTAGGTGACCCCTGTGAAAGTGTCATTCAACCCCCAAAGGGGTCTTGACCCACAGGTTGAGAACCACTGCCCTGGAGGAACACTTGCCTTTATTATACGTGGTGATACATTGGTCTTTCGAAATGTGGTGCCCAGCACGCATGGTGCCAGATGGTGAAGGCGCACACTGTGTTTACGCCTCTTAACAGAATTCAAGAAAGAAATGAGATTTTGGTTATAATTTACATTGAAAAAACAAAACAAAAAAATAAAGTAAAATAAAAAACACCTCACATTTTTATTTATTTATTTTTTTAAATATATCTTTATTGATTTTTTTACAGAGAGGAAGAGAGAGGGATAGAGAGTTTAGAAACATCGATCAGCTGCCTCCTGCACATTCCCCACCGGGGTTGTGCCCGCAACCAAGGTACATGCCCTTGATAGGAATCGAACCGGGGACCCTTGAGTCCGTAGGCCGACGCTCTAGCCACTGAGCCACATCGGTTAGGCAACACCCCACATTTTTTTATATATATATTTTATTGATTTTTCACAGAGAGGAAGGGAGAGGGATAGAAAGTTAGAAACATCGATGAGAGAGAAACATCAATTAGCCCCCCACTGGGGATGTGCCTGCAACTAAGGCACATGCCTCTGACCGGAATGGAACCTGGGATCCTTCAGTCCGAAGGCCGATGCTCTATCCACTGAGCCAAACTGGTTTCAGCAACACCTCACATTTTAAAAGACAGTTTGACCAGAGGACAAATTATTCCTCCTCCTCCTCCTCCTCCTCCTCCTTCCTCTTCTAACTTTTCCCCTTTGATTTATTGAGACTTAGGTTGGATTCTCCACAGCACCCTGAGCCAGGAAATGCTAGCTTTCTGGAAAGAAGCAAAAAGGAAAAGAAGAAAAAAACATCTATTAGAAACATTCGGTCCCCCCACCTCTCCCCAAAGAAAGTCCCACAAAACAAAACCAAAAAAACCCACAAAGCTTTGCAACGTGCTCACTTGACTCAGTGAGTGGCCCTGGGGGCTGGGGTTCTGTTCGCTTCTGTGAACACACGTGACGGAGCGGTGGGCGGGGTGGCCAGGGTGAGATGGGGAAGTAGGGAGTCAAGTCAGGCCCGAGTGTGGGGGGAGCGGGGAGGAAGCAGAGATGGGGAGGAGGGAGGTCGGAGCACGGGAAAGAGGGGGCAGGGCTGCAAGGATCTGGAATGACTTGGCAAATGGCAGCACGCTGCTAACTGCTACCACATGTTCATCGTGAATTTGCAACACCCACTGCCCGCTCCCCTCCCTCCCACCCCCTTTTTAATTTAGCTTTGGCAAAGCGTGGGGTCGCACTGTCCAACCCATGCAGGGCTTTCTCTCCCGGGCCCCCGATGGGGAGGGGGTCTCACAGCTGAGCAAACCGCCAGTGCCAGGGCAGAGTGTGTTCTGGGACCAGGAAGAGACTCCTCAGGGCGGGGCCCATACCTCGGAGACCTATGTCATCTTTCCGCTCCTCCGGCCAAGAAGTGAGCAGCCAGCGGCTGCAGAGCGAACCGCGCTGCGAGGTGGAGCCGGCGGACTTCTCAGGGGCTCAGCCTCGTCCTGGCCGCAGCCCTGTCTTCTCCGAGCCCCGGCCCGGGCCATCCACCCCCCCAAACCAGGGCGATGTGCGGTCTGGGATGCTGTCCCCTTGGGGGCACACACTGGCCTGGTCCCTCTGCCCATCCCACCTTGCCATCCATTTCACGCTAAGGTGGCTGCCCTGTGCCCACACAGGCCATGCCCGTTTGAACCACCTGGGTATTTTGCTTCAGGTTACCAGCCGTTTCTCAACCTGTGGGTCTCGTCCCCTTTGGGGGTCGAACGACCCTTTCACAGGGGTCGCCTAAGACCATCGGAAAACACCTCTTTCCCATGGTCTTAGGAACCCACACACCGCTCCTCGGTGTAGCAATGTGTAGCCGTGTAGTTTACTGTTGTCCTAGGAAGACTGTTGCCCATGCTACACCATGATTCAAGACAAAATTTCATTTATTTGTCATTATAAATAAACATTTCATAATATATAATTACATATTATTTTTTGTGATGAATCGCTATGCTTTAATGATGTTCCATTTGTAACAACAAAAATACATCCTGCCTGTCAGATATTTGCATTACAGTTCATAACAGGAGCGAAATGACAGTGATGAAGTAGCAACGGAAATGATTTTATGGCTGGGGGTCACCACCCCATGAGGAGCTGTCTTAAAGGGTCTCGGCATTGGGAAGGTTGAGAACCGCCGGTCTGAAGGAATTTAGAAAATCTTCTCACCCCAAGCCAGAGGCAGGCTAGCTTGGGTGGCGTCTTGCTACAAATCTTATTCCGAATGCGCTGAGTCAGCAGGAACGTGCAAATCACAATCGTGATGGATCACCCTGCAGACCCAGGAAGACAGCTAGGACAGCAGGGACTGGCCCGCCAAGTGAGGGAGAGGATGCGGGGCAGCTGGAATTCCACCCTGCCGGTGGGAGCTTAAAGCAGGGCACCGACTGGGTAAGTCGCACAGTCTCTTAAAAGACAGAAACGGCCGAAACCGGTTTGGCTCAGCGGATAGAGCATCAGCCTCCGAACTGAAGGGTCCCAGGATCAATTCCGGTCAAGGGCATGTATCCTGGTTGCGGGTACAGCCCCAGTAGGGGGTGTGCAGGAGGCAGCTGATGGATGTTTCTCCCATCGATGTTTCTAACTCTCTATCCCTCTCCCTTCCTCTCTGTAACAAATCAATAAAATATATTAAAAAAAAAAAAAGATAAAAACGCAGTGATGACAGGACACAGCCACTCCACTCCCAGGAATGTCCCTAAGAGAAATGCAAGCATATACCCATGGGCACACAAAGACTTGTGCATGCACGTCCAGAGCCGCTTTGTTTGTCACAACTCCAAGCCAGACACAACCGCATGGCCAGCAAGAGGTGGGATAGGCATACAGTGAAATGCGACTCGGCAAGAAAAAGGAACGGCCTACGGATGCAGGCGACATCAAGGAGGCGTCCCCAAATAATCACAGAGTTCTGGTCGGTGTGGCTCATTTGGCCTGTGCACCGAAAGGTTGCTGGTTCGATTCCCGGTCCAGGGACATGCCCTCGTTTCTGGCTCGGTCTCAGGTAGGGGGTGTGCAGGAGGCAGCTAGTCCATGTTCTGCTCTCACATCAATGTTTCTGTTTTCTCTCCCTTTCTCTCTCTTATTTTATTTTTTAATGAATGAATGCACACATACCATACAACTAGGGTTTCTTTTTAAAAAAATATATATTTTATTGATTTTTTTTTTACAGGAAGAGGGATAGAGACCCAGAAATATGGATCAGCTGCCTCCTGCACATCCGCCACTGGGGATGTGCCCACAACCAAGGTACATGCCCTTGACCGGAATCGAACCCGGGACCCCTGAGTCTGCAGGCTGACGCTCTATCCACTGAGCCAAACCAGGCTAGGGCCCTTTCTCTCTTTTAAAAATGTTAACAAATAATAATATGCAGAGTGAAAGAAACCAGGCAAAACATGTGTAAATATTGTGTGTGTCCAAAATTCCAGAAAATAACAAGTTCATCTGTAGTGACCGAGCACAAATCAGTGGTGGCTGGGGAGCCGAGTCGGCGAGCAAGGAGACTTTTGGGGTGCTGAGTGCATTCTCTGTCTTGATGACGAACCCAGGAAGTGCTGGTTTCCTGGAGAGAAGAGAAAAGGCAAAGAAGGAAAAAACATCCATTAAAAACGTTCTTTCCCCCCACCTCCATAAAGCAGTGGCTGCACCCACGTGCATATACCCCAAACATCGAACGCACGCTTTGACCATGTGCAGTGATTGTATGTCGATCCTATGCATATCAACAAAGCCACACAAATCCTATTTTGAATGCCCAAAGGTGAATACAGTGGTACCTCGAGATACGAGTTTAATTCATTCCATAACCTTGAAGCATGAGAAACTATGAGACGCTCGAGTCGCGGTAAACTGGTGGGTCGTGTGCAGCCGGCCGATCCGCGCGGTGACTCCTATCTCAACTGTTGCTCATATTTCAAAGCAAAAATCGCTCGCTCGACGGCTTGTATCTCAAAAATCTCGTATGTTAGGGCACTCGTATCTCGAGGTGCCACTGTATTAATGTCTTCTTTTCTGTATTCCTTCTAGAACAAGCTTCCTCTCCCCTCGGAAGTGGATGCTCAGGAGGACTGGAGGAGATCACCTGCTCAGAAAGGCCAGAAGGAAAAGCACAGTGACATTTCCCCCGAGTCTCACCCCGGTGAGTTACACATTTATCTTGTGCTTAAGCCTGATGCCCTGCCCTTCCCTCTACCCCCCCCCCCCCCCGCCTCTCCCTGGCTCTTCAGCCTCATCCCCGCCCCATCACACCCCAAATGCCAGCGAAGCCACACCTTACTGAGCTGTTAGCTTCCCAGATGCAACCACTGTTACCTGCAGGGGCCAGGAGCTGGCTGCCCCTCGAGGGCAAGAAGCCCAAGGCTGTGGGAGGGTGGATGATGGTCTGGCCTGGCCTCGAGCGAGCGGTGGGAGGAGACGGGTGAATCGGTGCAGCCTGCACTGGGCCAGCTCAGGGGCCGCAGTCTCTTCCCTGGCCGCCCTGCCAGCCCAGACAGGCCCCGAGCGGCTAGCTGCCCCGGATCTAGAGCTGCGTGAGCAACCCGCAAGGAAGCCGCTGGCCCAGTGGTTCTCCATCTTCCTAATGCCAGGACCCTTTAAGACAGCTCCTCATGGGGTGGTGACCCCCCAACCATAAAATTATTTTCGTTGCTACTTCCTAACAGTCATTTTGCTACTGTTGTGAATCGTAATGTAAATATCTGTGTTTTCCGATGGTCTTAGGCGACCCCTGTGATGGGGTTGATGGGCCCCAAAGGGGTTGAAAGGAAATGAACTCCCCTCCATCTTGTCCTGTAGGGCTGGGACCCCTGCCTTAAACCCCCTCCCTTTTCTGGGAGTGGCCACAGGTGTGCCAGTGATATCCTAACTTCCCTGACCCCCACCTGAAAGGACCAATGAAGCTCCAGGAACACAGCGAGGGTCCTAATCAGGCTAAACCACAGAAAGAACCTAATTCAAGTGACCAATCTCTGTAACCCTCATCACTTCCCTAAGCCCCCTCCCAATTATCCTACCCCATAGACCTCATGGTTCCCGCCCGGCTCGCTCTCTTACCTCGCTCCTGTACCAGAAAGAGGCTGGGAGCCAAACCCGGGTTCGAATAAAGACTCTTTGCTTTTGCATCGGAAAGGGCTCCTTAGTGGTGGATTATTGGGGACCCCGAACTCTGGGCATAACAGGGTCACGACCCACAGGTTGAGAACCGCTATGCTGGCCCCCTTCCCTGTCAGCACAGGCCAGAAGCACAAAGCAAACGGATGCAGCAAGTGCAGAAGAAGAGGGACTGCAGGGGGCAGGGGGTTTCCACAGCAGCTGGCCCAGCCCTCCCCCCTCCCTCCCTCCCTCCCTCCCTCGGGGCTGCAGACCAGACCGGGCCCACAACCTCTCTCAGTCTCACCCTCACCAGAGATCCGCAAGCCCTGAGCCCTGTCGCCTGGGGTTGTCTGAAAGCTGCACACCCCACACATGTGGCTTATCTTCATGTCATGTTCACTGATGCCCGTGTTAGTGCCAGGGACCCCCTCGCTCCCCAGTCCCGCCCCTCGACCCCCGGAAGAAGGGATCTGCCGGAGAGGACCACCTTCTCCGCGTGATGAGCCACGAGAGAAAGGTCAGCGCACCCCGCCCCTGCCCTGCTCGCCCAGCAGGGACAGACGTGGACGGAATCCGCGTTCTTGACATTTTAAAATTATGGACCAGATGTTTGGCAAGTTCCTATGGGCAGGGTGAAGAGAGAGATGATTAAAAGCTCAGTTCTTGGAAATACATAGGCAAAGGGCTTCGAATTCTTTGGTTTCGCTTTTCCAGGATCCCTTTCCAGGCCCCGAGTTTGCAAGCTTGCTTCAGCTCACGGACACGGGACCCTGGTGTGCTCCAGGGACTCACACTCCTGGTTCCGCTTGGCCATCGGTCTTCATTTCAGAGGTTCAGGGGCAGCTGTTCAGTGACATGGTGAGAGTGGGGGGATCTTCCATTCTCAGGAAGAGGTACTTACAAGATCCGGCCAGTAAAGGTAACATCGGATAAAAAAGGAAATGTCCAAAGAACTCCAAGATCAAGTACAGTGGTACCTCGAGATACGAGTGCCCTAACATACGAGATTTTTGAGATACGAGCCGTCGAGCGAGTGATTTTTGCTTTGAAATATGAGCAACAGTTGAGATAGGAGTCATCGCGCGGATCGGCCGGCTGCACACGACCCACCAGTTTACCGCGACTCTAGCGACGTCTCATAGTTTCCCACACCTCAAGGTTACAGAACGAATTAAACTCGTATCTCAAGGTACCGCTGTACTTGTGAGGTGATAGAAAGCCAGCCAAGGCAAAAAGAGTTCAAGAGGGCCCCTGGCCTTGGCCAGAATGTGGCTGAGGGCAGAGGCACATTTATTCCCGTCAGAAATGTTTGCCACGCATTGTCAAGGTCATGAGGGTCAGGACTAGGGAACCACGGAGCCGAGTTTCATATTTTTTCAGAAATAACCTGGCAACGACAGGTCGACCCAGAGGCCTTAAAGAAGAGGGTACTGGTCAGCCGGAGAAACGGAAGGAGTGGGACGTAGATATTAAGAAATGTATTGCGTGCCCATCAGCAGATGAGTGGATTAGAAAACCGTGGTGCATCTGCACAATGGAATACTACGCTGCTGTAAAAAAGAAGGAATTCCTAACCATTTACAAAAGCATGGATGGAACTGGAGAGCATTATGCTGAGCGAAATAAGCCGGCCAGAGAAAGATAAATATCACGTGATCTCACTCGTTTGTGGGATATGATGAACAACATAAACTGATGAACAAAAACAGATTCGGAGAGAAGCATTGATCAGACAGAGAAGCACCGATCAGAGCATTAAAAAAGATAAATATCTGCCGAGACCGGTTTGGCTCAGTGGATAGAGCGTCGGCCTGTGGACTGAAAGGTCCCAGGTTCGATTCTGGTTGGGGGCATGTACCTTGCTTGCGGGTACAACTCCAGTAGGGGGTATGCAGGAGGCGGCTGATCGATGTCCCTCTCTCATCGATGTTTCTGACTTGCTATCCTTCTCCCTTCCTCTCTGTAAAAATAAATAAATAAATATATTTTTTTAAAAAGATAAATATCACATGATCTCACTCATTTGTGGGATATGATGAACAATATAAACTGATGAACAAAAACAGATCCAGAGACAGAGAAACATCAATCAGACCGTCAAGCCTCAGAGGGGAAGGTAGGGGAGGTTGGGGGTAAGGAGGAGAGGTCAACCGGAGGACTTGTATGCATGCATGTAAGCCTAACCAATGGACACAGATACCAGGGGACTATGGGGGAATAAGGACACGCATGTAATACCTCAATCAACAAAGAAAGAAAAAGCAATGTATTGCAAGCCATTGCCTTATGTGGTTGTGGGGCTGGAGAACCATGCCTGCTCTCTGTGGGGAAGGCATCGGGGAGGGCAGGCTGGGACTCAGGGGCGCAGAGAGGAAGGGAGAGGGACAGATAGAAACATCTGTGATGAGAGAGAATCATGGATCAGCTGCCTCCTGCAAGCACCCCACTGGGGATCCAGCCCACAACCAGGGCGCATGCCCTTGACCAGGAATCGAACTGTGACCTCCTGGTTCATAGGTCGACTACTCAACCACTGAGCCATGCCGGCTGGCACGCCAAGCTTTTAAGACACTATATCTGCTTCCCAGAAGGACTTAGAAGCGGCCAGACCACGCCCAGCTGTTGGCTCTCCTTCTAAGGAAAAGTCTAGAATCAGATGCTGACACAGACATTGAGGAAACAGCTTTGGAACTGGTTGTGTCTTTACATTTTTGACGAGGTAATGCGTTCACATTGTTCAACCTTCGAAACACTGTAAAAGTACACAGTGAAGTCTCTCCCACCTCTGTCCCCTGTACACCTAGCACCCTACGCCCCGCCCCTCCCAGATGATTAGTTGTCAGTTTTGTATTTTTTTTTGCAGAATATATTTATGCAAATATCCGTGAACATGCATATATATCTTATTTCTCCTTATGTTTTTGCCTATAGAACCGCATGCTCCATTGTTCTATACATTTTTTCTAATATCTTAGCGATATTACTGTGTGTTTTTTTTAAATATATTTTTTATTGATTTCAGAGAGGAAGGGGAAGGGAGAGAGATGGAAACATCCACGATGAGAGATAATCATTGACCGGCTGCCTCCTGCACACCCCCTACTAGGGGTTGAGCCCGCAACCTGGGCATGGAGTTAAACCGGGGATCCTGTAGTCTGCAGGCCAACGCTCTATCCACTGAGCCACACCAGCCAGGGCTGGAGCCATATTTTTCAACACTTGGTGGTAATATTGAAGAGGAAGCCCAAAAGCACAGCAGCCAAAATACAAAGAATATGTCTGAGAGGACAGTGATTGTGGCTCTATTTGTAACAGCAAAAACTGGAGAGGAAAAACATCCGTGGAAAAGAGCCTGTTGAACCAACCACGGCCCAGCTTCACAGTGCACTGCTGTGCAGCGATGAGAGGAGTGAGCAACTTCTCTGTTTCCTGTGAGGGGCGGACTCCCAGTGTGCTGTTAACCGGGAGAAGGTGCGAGAGGGGTGAGTAGGCAACTATCTATCCAATACCTGGGTGAGGGGAGAGGAATGTAAGTACGTAGGTGCTTAGATTAAAATTCTTTTTTATTCCTAGCTGGTTTGGCTCAGTGGATAGAGCGTCGGCCTATAGACTCAGGGGTCCCACTTTCGATTCTGGTCAAGGGCATGTACCTTGGTTGCGGGCACATCCCCAGTAGGAGGGCGTGCAGGAGGCGGCTGGTTGATGTTTCTCTCTCATCAATGTTTCTAACTCTCTGTCCCTCTCCCTTCCTCCCTGTAAAAAAAAAATCAATAAAATATATATTTAAGAAAACAAAAAGAAATACATTAAAAAATTTTTTTATATTAAAAATATACCCATGAAGGAGAGAGGGGTGGTGTATAGGGAAAGGAATAAAGGCTGGATACCTGTGAATATATTCCGTTTGTAGATTTGACCTTGCAAACATGTCAACTTTACTTAATTATTTAAAAAAAATCAAAATGAAAAAGCAGTTCTACAAAGTTGAAAGTGTCCATGCGTGTAGCTGTCCTCTCAGTTGATGACAAACCACAGAGAGAGGAATTACTTCAAGTTACTTTCAAAGGCAGTTCGACTGTGGGGAGAGGCTTTCCCTGCCCGGAGGCTCTCTGCTGCTATTGCTTCCTGGGCGAACGGTCCCCTGGGTTGAAATGTGTATCCCCCAAATTCAGATGTCGACATCCAAGCTCCCAGTGTCTCAGAATGTGACCGTATCCTATCTGATAAAGAGGGAATGTGCTAATCGACCATCACTCCGTCACAAAGATGGCTGCGCCCACCGCTGAGGCCAAGTTCCCGTAAGGAGCCTTAATGAGCAAACAGCAGGGACCTGAGGCTACGCCCTCCCCCGCCCCCGTCGAACCTGGGACCTTTTAGTCCACAGGCCGACGCTCTATCTACTGAGCCAAACCGGTTTTGGCATCTCATGCAATTTTGAGGTGCATATGGGTAGATGGGGATTTGATTCTGGGTCCCATGGTGCACCCCAGACTCTGACAGGAGGAAGTTTTTCATAAAACATTTTACTAAATTTTCTTTCATCTCTGACACTTCTATTATAGAGAAAGGGCAAATAGCAATAGTAAAATATTTCCTCTAATTCATCCCCTTTTAGTGTGCACAAATTTCATGCCCTGGGTCACTGGTTTAGAAACAAGGCCACAGGAACAGACGTGGCTCAGTAGTTGAGCGTGGGCCTATGAACCAGGAGGTCACAGCTCAGTTCCTGGTCAGGGCCCAGGCCCAGGCTCTGGGCTCCATCCCCAGTGTGGAGTGTGCCGGAGGCAGCTGATCCATGATTCTCTCTCATCATGAATGTTTCTCTCTCTCTCTCTCTCTCTCTCTCTCTCTCCCTTCCTCTCTGAAATCAATTAAATAATATTTTTTAAAAATTAAGAAAAGAAAAAAAGAAAGAGAGCCACTGCTGACGGTATTAGCCAAGTTAAGAAGAGGCCATTGGTGATGCTCAGGCCTGGGATGACTTGGCTGGAATTCCCCTTTGTTCTCCAGGCCTGTGACAGCCCCAGGAGCCCGGGCGCCCGGCCAGCCAGGCCACCAGGGGAACCGCTAGTTCTACATGTTCCTGCAGGAAGGAAGGAGTTTCTGGGAAGGGGTGGCTCAGGTCACTTTAAAGTGATGGGGAAAGCCTTTTTTTTTTTTTCCACTCTTTTTTTTTTAATTTTCTTTTTGAGGCCACATGATTTCTTCAGTAGTTTTTATGTTCCCATATTACAATTTATGTCTATTCATAAGCCTACAAAAAGTTACCATTAGAATTGTCTGTGCTTCTAAAATAGCAACTTTAAAAAATATATATATACTTTATTTTTTACAGAGAAGAAGGGAGAGAGATAGAAAGTCAGAAACATTGATGAGAGAGAGAGACATCGATCAGCCACCTCCTGCACGCCCCACTGTGGAGATGTGCCCGCAAGCAAGGTACATGCCCCCGACCGGAATCAAACCCAGGACCCCTCAGTCCGCAAGCCGACGCTCTATCCACTGAGCCACACCGGTCTTGGCACCAACTTTCTTTTTAACTGCTATATATACTCATTAACACCAGTCTGTGACAAGTTACATAGAATCACAGGCACTTCAAAGGCTTAAAAAGACGCTTACCACTTAAGTGCGTTTTTTAAGAACAAAAACGGATCTTTCCTCAAACTCCTACTCGGACCTTCCGACGGCAAGGAATCAACAAATACCGTGGCCAAAGGGATCTGCAGCAACTTCTCAAAAAACACTGTTAGCATCTCTGGGTTTGCGGAGGTTTGTCAGGAACTCCCATCAGATCCTCCTGAAAGGAGATCTGATTAGATACGACTCATCGGTTTTCTGGGAATATTCCAATTTCCCACCTTACTTTGCTCTTGCACATCTGCCCGAAGCTACAAGTAATGAAAAACCAAGTGTAAAACGGATAGTCTGACATTTAAAAAAATATATATACAAAGTGGAGGTTAAAGTTTACATATTTGAAAATCACATCTACACGAAATTACTTTTTTTTTTTTTTCACTCGTGCAGGAGTAAAGTTGTGTAAGATGACGTAACGGTCCCGCTGTGGGTTATCTCAGCTCCTCTTGCCGCCGCTGATGCAGGAGGCAGTTGGTACCCACATGGCTTCCAGCTTCAGCGGGAGGTCGGAGCGGACAGAGCTGTTTTTCCAGCCGGACGGGCCCGGGAGCAGACCGGTGGACCCATTCATTACACAGTTCATGCCTTTACAGCATCCTGAGGTGTTCCCTCAGGAAACGGCGGAGTTTTCAAACTGCCAACCTAACCCCATGGGAAGTTTCTATTTAAGCGTCGTTTGCAACTCCTTGAGTGAGAAAGTTAAATTTTTTTTAAAAAAATATATTTTATTGATTTTTTACAGAGAGGAAGGGAGAGGAATAGAGAGTCAGAAACATCGATGAGAGAGAGACATCGATCAGCCGCCTCCTGCACGACCCCCCCCCCCCCCCACTGGGGACGTGCCTGCAACCAGGATACATGCCCTCGACCGGAATCAAACCTGGGACCCCTCAGTCCACAGACTGACGCTCCATCCGCTCAGCCAAACCGGCCTCGGCAGAAAGTTGAATTTTTAAAAAACATATATTTTATTAATTTTTTGCAGAGCAGAAGGGAGAGGGATATAGAGTTAGAAACATCGATGAGAGAAAAACATCGATCAGCTGCCCACCCCCTACTGGGGATGTGCCTACAACCAGGTACGTGCCCTTGAGTGGAATCGAACCTGGGGCCCCTCAGTCCACAGGCTGATGCTCTATCCACTGAGCCACACCAGTTAGGGGTGAAAGTTGAATTTTTAATTAAAGGCACCACTGAGATTTTTTTTTCTACGCTATAGGGAAAACAGAAGCCATCAAGACGGGTCCCCATCCAGGGGGGACCCCCCCATCCTGATAAAAAGGGGAATTATTTGGACACTGACATGCACACAGGGACACGCCAGGTGAAGATGAAGGCAGAGGTGGCGGTGGGGCTTCTACAAGCCAAGAGATGCCAAAGGTTGCCAGCGAGGCCAGCGGCCTGGCACAGGTGCCCTCTCTGCGGCTCTCAGAAGGGACCAGCCCTGCCCCCACGGCTCTCAAACTCAGGGAGCTAGTTCACCTGCGCATATCAAAGCCCAATAGACGGGGGTTTGCCCCCAAGAAAATGGAGCTGCACCGAGTCACAGGTGAGCTGACGCTCAAAGACCTGGCTCCCCGCCCGCCCCCCCCAACTTCCTGGGGATGGATCATGCAGGGGGAAGCCGGCAATCAGGGTGCAGTTAGGGGTGTGGTTACTGTGATGGTTGGCACGAGGGTAGGGGGTAGTTGACCATAGCAGCCGGTCCTAATGTCAGCCATGGGGCTGTTCTGTCTGGTTCGGGCAAGGGTGCGGTCGGTGGTTAATGTGAGAGATGTATACACCCAGAGGATTAAGAATGTTGCAAACTTTTAAAATTCATTGTCCTCTTCTGTTAAAAAATAATCTGGCCGAAACCGGTGTGGCTCAGCGGATGGAGCGTCGGCCTGCGGACTGAAAGGTCCCAGGTTCGATTTCGGTCAAGGGCATGATGTACCTTGGTTGCGGGCACATCCCCAGTCCGGGGCGTGCAGGAGGCAGCTGATCGATGTCTCTCTCTCATCGATGTTTTTAACTCTCTATCCCTCTCCCTTCCTCTCTGTAAAAAAAAAAATCAATAAAATATATTAAAAAAAAAAAAGTAATCTGAGGGCAGCTCCTGGTCCCTCCAAGCCCCACCTCCATAGTTTGATAGGGATCTCGGACCTGGGGATACAGGTCTGTCGTGGGCCTGTCTCTTGCTCACTTCCTCCTCGATGGCTTCCAATTTGTCTGTTGAAGACCTTACATATTGGCTCCTGGTTTTGCTGAACATCACGAGTTCACTGATTTGGCATTCTTCTCGATGCTTCTGTGAGATTTAAAGAGGAAGAAACAGAAAGATGCTGAACTTGCAGTGTGCCTGCCAGAAGTCCTTAAGGTTCAAATGAAATCCCACAGCCCACGTGGTGATTTTAGCCAAGCGCACGGAAAGTGATTTTCCCAGGGTGATAATGACACGGTACTTTTCATCTTCGAGATCCTTAGGCAGCACTTACCAATGACTCCTTTCAGTACCTCGGAGCAATTAAAAACTAGAAACCACACGTTTAATTTGGCGAAAGGAGATAATTAGCGATGCTGGCCGATAAATACCTGGAGGGACGCGAGATGAATAAGGAAAGCGTGGTCGGAATAGTCAGGGTGTGATTGCCTCTGCTTTCATCAGAGCGAAGAAATGAAAGCTTCATGAGGAAGCAGATCTTTATGTCCAGTCTACAGGTGGACAAACAGAGTCAGACAAGCTTCTTGTCCAGGCAGTGCTGGCTGGCTGGTAACCCAAGCTGTTCATGTGAGCCTTGTGTAAACCCCCACGATTAAGAATTTTGAAAACCCTAAATTCACTGTCCTCTTCTGTTAAAAAATAATCTGCCAAGACCGGTTTGGCTCAGTGGATAGAGCGTCGGCCTGCGGACTGAAAGGTCCCAGGTTTGATTCCAATTGGGGGCATGTTCCTTGCTTGTGGGCACATCTCCACTGTGGGGCGTGCAGGAAGCGGCTGATCGATGTCTCTCTCTCATCGATGTTTCTGACTTTCTATCTCTCTCCCTTCGTCTCTGTAAAAAATCAATAAAATATATTTAAAAAAATAATCTGAGGGCAGCTCTTATTACCTCCAAGTCCCCACTTCGAATATCAGTAACCATTGTCCACTGTGGTGGTTAGAAGGCATAGGTGATTGGTTCTCAAACCTGTTGGTTTCAGAACCCTTTACACTTCTAAAAATGAGGACACCAAGAGCTTTTATTTATATGGGTTACAGCTATTAATAGCTACTATACTAGATATTAAAATTGCGATAATTTAAAAATATCTATAAATTGATTTAAAAATAACGACAACCCATAATATGTTAACATAAAATAATCTTACGGGAAATAACTATATTTTCTAAAATTTACAAAAGTAATGAGGAGAGTGACATTATTTTATATTTATGTGAAAATCGCTTTAATGTTTGGCTGGATAAAAATAACAGCTCGATTCTCACATCTGCTTTTGCATGCAACCTGGGATGGGTTCTTTTAGTTGAAATAGGCAAAGAAAATTCAGTGGCACACGGATATGTAGCTGGAAAGAGGAGGAGTATTTTAATAGCCCTTTTAGATATTTGTGGCTATTCTTCTTTGATTGGACACTAAAACTTAGTAAGTAGAAATTCCCTAAAGTTCAGTTACAATGTAGAATACGAAACCATATCAATGACCTTTTCATGGTTACATTAAAAACGACTGGTTCTTTTACTCTGCATGGTTTTGTGACATTGTGCATTGGTTACCTGGGAAATATTGGTTCACTGAGTTGTGCAGATATTCAAATGTTGACATTAAACAACACACACACAAAAAATCACAGTTTATTTTACCTCCATTCTCACAAAAAAAGTCTCTATTTCTAAGTTCACGGAAGTGAATATACTTTTTTTTGTATTTTTTTTTCCTGTGAAAGCCCAATTTTATCATTGGCAACAAATATTCTGGTTAGGTCAGGCTCAATTGCAATTGTTTCCAAAAAAAGGAATGCCAAATAGGCATGTCTGAATTTTCCTATTTGCTGAAAAGTTGTTCTTTCAAGAAAAAACAGTGGTGTGAATAAAGCGGATAGTTCAGTTCTCCAGTCCTAAAAGCCCTGACCTGGTTGTATACATGTCATTCTGCTCACATTTAATTGGTAATGACTATGCCTACAGCTACCTTGAGAAATAAGGGATGCAAGGAAATTATTCAAAGGAAACAAAGTGATCCATGCATAGAACACTGTAAGGGCTATGTAAATGTATGTAAATTTTCAGGGCGGGGGCATTATCATAATCTACTCCCTGACAACAGAGAAATGTCCAAATTCATTAAATTACTACCAATCTGCTTCACCCTTCAGTCCGCAGGCCAATACTCTATCCACTGAGACAAACCGGCTAGGGCGAAATGTTTTTATTGATTTGAGAGAGCGAGAAAGGGAGATGGAGAGAGAAACATCATCCATGAGAGAAAAACATCCATGTACCCCCTCCTGTAAGCCTTCCCTATTGGGGCTGGAGCCCAGCCTGCAACCCGGGCATGTTCCCTGATGGGAACAGAACTTCTTGGTGCAGGGAGGATGCTCAACCAGAATGACTGGCCTCGGCAATGTATTTGTTTAAAGGGAAAGAGTCCTCTCTCTCTTGCAAATACAAAATCAACAAGTGTCAGGTGTTTTCTTTACTTGTTGAGACCAGTAAGATGTTAGAACCAGGTTAAAGCAGAATTTAAGAACCCACGTATAGGATTGAACCAGGAACAGAAAATGAATTTACAAATAGATGCAAAACGGCGTTTTCCAAAGGGGGGGGGGGCGCACGATTCAATATGAAGTTTAATGAACAGAGGTATTTTTTAAAAATTATTTTTATTTTATTGTGTTACATGTATATATATCTTCCCATTGCAAAGGTGTTTTGTTTTGCTATCAGTGATCTACAGTTTTGTTTTGCTATCAGTGATCTACAATGGACAGAGGTGTTTTTTTTCAATTATTTTATTATTTTATTTTATTGTGTTACATATATATATACATATCTTCCCATTGCAAAGGTGTTTTGTTTTGCTATCAGTGATCTACAATGGACAGAGGTGTTTTTTTAA
>PVJN01010640.1:0-56581 GCA_004026805.1 Lasiurus borealis | reverse complement strand
AGTTGTTCCTATAGAAAATAATACTTTAGAGATACAATTATTTCTACAGATACAAAATAAGCTTGCCGACCACTGCATAAGGCATTACCCTTACCCAGAAGTTTTGACTTCAGGTTAAAGACAGTAGTACATTATTAAAATGTTTTCTAAGTGTTTTTCCCTAAGGCAGTGATCAGCAAACTCATTAGTCATCAGAGCAGCAAACCGTGGCTGGAGAGCTGCATGTGGCTCGAGAGCCACGGTTTGCCTACCACTGCCCTCATCGGTTTGGCTCAGTGGATATAGGGTCAGCCTGCAGACTAAAGGGCCCCAGGTTTGATTCTGGTCAAGGGCATATGCGTGGGTTTTGGGCTCAATCCCCAGTGGGTGCATGCAGGAGGCAGCCAATCAATGATTCTCTCTCATTATTGATGTTTCTCTCTTCCCCTCTCCCTTCCTCTCTGAAATCAATAAAAATATATTAATAAAGAGAAAACAATAATCCTATATAATAAAGAGGTAATATGCAAATTGACCATCACTCCAACACACAAGACGGCCACCCCCATGTGGTCAAAGATGACTGTCCCCATGTGGACACAAAATGGCCACCACAAGATGGCTGGCAGGGGAGGGCAGTTGTGGGTGATCAGGCCAGTAGTAGTGGGCAGTTGGGAGGGACCAGGCCTGAAAGGGAGGATAGTTAGGGGCAATCAGGTCTACAGGGGAGGGCAGTTGGGAGAGACAAGACCTGAAAAGGGGGGGGGGGGTAGTTAGGGGTGATCAGGCCTGCGGGGAATGCTGGCAAGGGAGGGAAGTTAGAAGTGACCGGGCCAGCAGGGTAGAACAGTTGGGGCAACCAGGCTAGCAAGGGAGGCAGTTAAGGGTGACCGGGCCAGCAGGGGAGGGCAGTTGGGGGCAACCAGGATGGCAGGGGAAGGCAGTTAGGGGTGACAGGCTGGCAGGGGAGGATAGTGAGGGGTGACCAGGTCTGCAGGGGAGGGCAGTTGAGGGCAATCAGGCTGGCAGGAAAGCAGTTAGGCATCAATCAGGGGAGTGGTTAGGGGGTGATCAGGCTGGCAGGTAGAAGTGGTTAGAGGCAATCAGGCAGGCAGGCAGGCAGGCAGTTGGAAGCCAACAGTTCTGGATTGTGAGAGGGATGTTTGATCACCCTAAATGGGCAGTTGGACATTCCTAGAGGGGTCCCAGATTGGAGAGGGTGCAGGCCGGCCTGAGAGACACACACCATATGTGCACGAATTTTGTGCACCGGGCCTTTAGTACATAATATAAGAATAAACTATTTTGCATACTCACAACTCTAAAACTTTTTTGCCTCACCCTATTTAAATTATATATTATGAGATTATTTCCCTTCATAGTTATATATCTTTAAAAAGAAACAGCTTAAGATAGATATATAACTATGCATGCATTCTATATTTATAAGTGGTTATCAGTAGCTTAGACATATCAGTATTTAAAATAGAGAAATTGACTGTCAAAAAGCCTTGGATTTTTATGTACTTCCTCCTATTCTTCTTCCATTCATTCTGCCTCTGTCTCTTTTCCATCCTTTCTTCTTCTATTTTTTTTTTAAGTACATGCTTTCTCTCACATTTTATTAACACTCTTGATAAGAATTTCTTACTTCTCTTACCTCCTGGGTCTTTATTAAAAAACAGAACAGAAAACAAAACTGAAAAAAAGTAAAGATCTTCTTTCACTTAAAATTTCAAAATGAAGTTTTCTCCCTAACCCGTAATACAGATTCTTCCGCTTATAATAGCCACAATTTTCATAATTCACTCTCAACCCTCTAGTTTGAATAAGCTATATACATTTTACCACATTTTTTCCTGTACTGTAAGCTTGTCGATTTTAAAACTCAAGACTGAGTTGTTACAATACCTTAGACTGCAGTGATTAAAAAGCTAATTGCTTTAAATGTATATAGTACTACTTTCAACTACTCCTATATAATAAATATGCTAATTGACCATGACACCCTCACTAAGATGGCAGCGCCCACAGCCAATGAGGGAATATGCTGACTGTCACGCCCTCAAAGATGGCAGCGCCCACAGCCACAAGATGCTGGCTCCCAGTGCCCTCAGCCCTCCAGCCACCCAGGGCTCGCCCAAGGGAAGACCAAAAAACTGAACAAGCAGGCTGCATGGGGCGACCAGGCCAGCAGAGGGGTTATTGAGGGATGACTAAAGAACTGAACAAGCAGCTGGATGGGGCAAGCAGGCCAGCAGGTGGGGGCAGTTGGGGGCGACCTGGCCAGCAGCAGGGGGCAGTTAGTGGCAACCAGGCTGGCAGGGGGCCAGTTAGGGGCAACCAGGGAGGCAGGCAGATGAGCAATTAGGATTCAGTAGTCCAGTATTGTGAGAGGGATGTCTGACTGCTGGTCTAAACTGGCAGTAGAACATTCTCCCAGGGGTCCCGGATTGCAGAGGGTGCAGGCTGGGCTGAGGGGACCCACCCCCTTGCATGAATTTTGTGCACCATGACTCCAATAATATAATAATACATTATTTGGCTAGAGCATTAAGAAAAATGTCACAATCTCATCCACTCCAAATTCAGTAACTTCTATAAACAAAAGTGTATTTGAAAGTTAGTGCTGTAGTTTTCACAATTATTTGGATCTTAAAAGCAAAGATTGAAAATACAAGCAGTATGTAGTTGAAAGAGTAGTGTGGAAGATAAGAGTACAAGGACTCAATCCCTTGCTTTATAATTTAAAATATAATTTCTAGTCTAGGTTTATGAATGTTAAAAATGTAAATAATAAGCCCATCCCGTAAATGGCAAAACTTTATATGTAAAAGCATTCTGAGTTTTCTAAAAAGCATATAAATGTTACATATTGTTCTTAGGATCCAGTCATTAATAGTGAAATAATACTAAATGTCCTAATAATGACAGTTTTAAAGTATTGCTATTGTGACTGAAGTACAGAAAGCATCTGATCATTAATTATACAGTACTAGAAGCCTGATGCACAAAATTCTTGCAAGCTCAGCCTTCGCAGCCACAGCGGCTTGCCTCAGCCTTCAGGTTCGTCCAGAAGGTTGTGCAGAAGTTTGTCCAGAAGGATGTCCAGAAGATCGTTTGGCTGTCCAGTCTAATTAGGATAGTATGCTTTTATTATTATAGATATTAGAAAAATTGGTGTATATTCATCTGTTCCTGTGTCTCAAGATATTTCCACTCAATTTACAAAAAAATGTTTCTTATATACTCACTCCAGATGCAATATTTTATATTTAACTCTACTTCCTAATACCTTTATTGGGAAATGGTAAAGACAAGCAGTCTTAACTGTTGGTATTACAAGTAAAGGCTCCCCTAAAACATCAATATGATTTATGCAGGTTTATGAATTCCTATTATAAATGACAAAAAACTATTAAAGTAAAATGTACAATTTTACAAATTCACCTCCAAATGATCTGTAATCAACTATACAAAATCATTTTTTACTTCCTTTATAAAACAAGGGTTAAAAAATGAAGAGGGCTTACATATGATTAGCAGAATAGACTAGATAAGGTACATAGACTACAGATTATACACACTGTGGTCATCAACCAAGAAATTACAGTTTGCCTTTAAACAAAAAGAAGGCCTTTTAATGATTTTGGATTCTAACTCATGAATTCTAAGATTATTAAGTACAGTTATTTAAAAAGTACTTAAAATGTACCTTAAGTATTTTTATCCCTTAATATTAGTTCTATAATACTTTCAGTATGATGGTTCAGTGGAAAATTGTAATAGAAGCACTAAATTTTAACATTTCTTTAAAAAGAATTCCTAATTTAGGCAAAACTAGACTACCTCTTGTCATTATTAATTATGAACCACAAGGAGGTTACAAGCAATGACATAACCATGTCATAGATAGAAACACCTATGAGAAGGGAATAACCTCTTAGTGAATACTGAATGAAATAATGAAAATATAGCACAGTTCAAAACCTTAATCAATTTCTCAGATTTAAAATTTTACACAATTTATAATCACATTTTCTTTTCCTTTTTTTTGATATGCCAAAGTACCTTTTTGGTGTTGTTAAGGAAGTTGATAAATAATGGCCTGGAGAAAATCTGATTAGTTGCTATTGTTTACATTTACCACCATAAACCTATTATTTTACTTCTCTGCAAGTATCTGTATTAAAATTTATTTTGATAAAAATTTCACCAACTTTAAATATATGTATTTTTTAAAACTGAGATTTACTTTTCATCCCACTTATTTCTGCTGGTAAATTCTTCAGTTGATTACTGGAAAGATTGAGTCGCACCAAACTGGACAGAGAAGAAAAACTAGCAGGAACAGTTGTAAGACAATTATTTGAAAGATCCTTTAAAAAAAGAGAGACAGAATGAATGAATGAACAATAAAAATAAGTAAATTATCCCTAAAGGGTATTCCAGAATTAATGCTCTATAATTTACAATATAATTTCTAGAGGCTATTTTTTAACCCTCTTTCAGTGACAGTTTCAAAAATCATCATTTATTACCTTAATATTCTGTGGGCCCACTACTAACTCAATAATGTAGCAGAGGGAAATCAAAATAAATTCTGACTTCAGAAACAGTTTATAAAAAGTCATGCTCTACTATGTATCCTATTTTCAATACGAAAAATCCATTTGTTTATCAAATATTTATTGGCTGCCTGTAATAAATAGGGCAAACTATGGGTAAACTGTAATATGAAATAAAATATAACTTTGCAAGAAAGAAATATTCTTGGGGGTAAAAAGGAAACTAAAGCTGAAAATATAGCCATTTTAATTTTCAAAGAAAAAATATTCCCTCTTGATTTTCTGCTTATCTCAGTAAGTCTGCTTTGACTAAGTCGAGAAGTCTACTACGCTGCTACAGTATTCATTCATTCAAGCTTGCCTAATTAATCTTTATACCACAATGTTTCTTTTAGTCATTGTTTCTGTTTTTTCTTTAAACAGTTACATAAAAACTTTCTTTTTGAAACTCCCTTTAAAAGACAATGTTATAAAACAAGTAATTCTTCTTATATTTGAATTCGGTGTAAGTACTCCATTAGCTTTCAGGAAACTGTTAGGTAAGGCCAATAGTAACAATGAATAGAAAAAAATAACAAAGGAAATGCTTTCTGAAGACTTTCAATTAGTCTAAAATTAAACAATTGTATTCTGTAATTCTAAGTAAATCAAGAAGATACAAAAAGGTAAAAATGCTAGATCAGCATTTTTTAAAATACTGTTGTAAATAATAGAAAATAACATATATTGTAATCTATAACATACAACATAAGAATCTAAACTCCAATACTCTAAATTCTAAGAATTAACAAATTGCTAATAAATAAATATTGTATAATATTAAAAATTACTGACACTAAATGCAATGTAGTATTCTGGATTGGATCCTGGAACAGAAAGAACATTAGTGGAAAAATCTTAATAAAATCTGTAGTTTAGTTAGTAATGTTGTACCAGTATTAATTTCTTACATTTTACAAATGTCCTTTGATTATGTAATATGCTAACATTAAGGAAATCTGGGTGAAGGGAAAACAGGAGCTCTGTACTCTCTTTATATTTCTATTAGAAGCCCAGTGCACAGACTCATGCACATTGAAAGGAAATTAATTAGAAGAAAGATTCATGTAGTAATTACGTTGATGCAAAACATTGCATGTCAAAATAGTATATATAGTATTATAAAATTAAAACACGCGATTGGCATCAGTGAGAGCTTTATATGCATCGAGCATGCCCAAATTAATATTTATTTTTAAACTGCTAGTATGCTTCACATTTACCGGATGGTTGGTCGGACAGTCAGTCAGTCAGTCACTTAACCTTTTATATATATAGATAAATCTAAAATTATTCCAAATAAAAAGCTTAAAAGTTTCTACTAGAGAAAATATATTAATTCTTCACAAATTCATTTTAAATAACCCAAATCAACAAATAACTAAAAAAGTTAAACATTTAATTATTGTAGTTAATAATTAAATTAGATCTAAAATTTAATTAATATTAAATATATATTATTCTACCAATTCTTCAGTAAATATTTATTTAGTACCATTATACAAAATTAGTTTTTACCTATGAAATATTACCAGTGTAAATTATTACAGATGCTTATACTTCTAACATTTTAATATATTGTTGCTCACATTATGGTTTATTTGATACTGAATCCTTAACACAATTCTCACTGAAACATCCTTTCATTATGCTGCCTGTAATCCAGGAACCTATTCAAAGAAATAACTGGGAACTGCTGTAGTTATCAGGTTTTTTTCTGCTATAGTCTCTTAAAAAAAATTCAATTGCTCCCTTTTTCCATTAAATTCCTAAGAATATCCCTCCTTTGCCATTCACTTTACCTAACTTTCCAAACCCTTTTTCTAATCTAACCAGATTGACAGATATACTGAAGGAATGGCTGAAGAGTGTGTATTTTGATTTCAAACACTAAAGGAGATAATGGGATATGTCAAGAAGGATGTTTTTACAGAAAATAAAATAGGAGTAAAAGAAGTAATTTTTCCTTTAGAAATAAACTTTGAGCCAAAACTGATTTGGCTCAGTGGATAGAGTGTCAGCCTGTGGACTGAAGGGTCCCAGGTTCAATTCTGGTCAAGGGCATGTACCTTGGTTTCAGGCACATCCCCAGTAGGGTTTGTGTAGGAGGTGGCTGATCGATGTTTCTCTCTCATCGATGTTTCTAGCTCTCTCTCTCCCTTCCTCTCTGTAAAAAATCAATAAAATATATTTAAAAAAAGAAATAAACTTTGAGGGTAAAATGACATAAATTAGTTTTCCAAACATGTAAGAGCGAAAAGAACAAAAATATATTAATTTACTAAGTGGAGTAGAGATTAGAATATCTGATCTAATATAGCAAAAGTCTTCCTGATAGGATACCTTACAGTGGGATGTTATTCCTTCAGTGGTAAAGTGTGTGTGTGTTGGGGGGGATACACTTTGGAGTCAAACTGGCTTATGTTAAAATCCTGAATTCCTTACTTATTAGTTGAATGACTTCTAGTAAGTTGCTTTTTTTTATAAGCCTAGTTTCTTATCTGTAGTAGGGGATAAAACTACCTACCTTGCCATATGTAAAGCACAAAACGAAGTGCTCACTGTTTTTATAATACTTAATGATATGATTAAAATAAAATTTCTATTGCTTATCTCTTCTTATTAAGATATGACACAGATATAATAATTTTGCCAGATTATGTTCACATTTTAAAAATTAGAGCAAAAGGCAGGCCTTAAGAGATTACCTGGGTAATCAGAGGACAGGAAGGCTATAAAGCTTATTGAGGAAGAAGTGGGATAGGTATAGAAAAGGGAGTTGGTATAGGCTCAAAACACCTTTCCTCCAATTCAGTGGTTCTCAACATTTCTAATGCCATGACCCTTTAATACAGTTCCTCACGTTGTGGTGACCCCCAACCATAAAATTATTTTCTTTACTATTTTATAAGTTATGAAGTAGCAACGAAAATAATTTTATGGTTGGACGTCTTCACTGTATATAAGGGTTGCAGCATTAGAAAGGTTGAGACCACTGCTCTAATTTGCTAGGCCATAAAAGCCTCTGAATAACAAAGTGATTCTCATCACCCCTTTCCCAAACTCTATTCCTAAATTAAAACTAAGGTGATTTCATAAGAAAACAAGAAAAAAAATTTTACAATTACTAATTTAATGATCCAATCGAAATGCATACTTTTTGGTAACCTAATCATATAATCCAGTGGTTGGCAAATTGCGGCCGCGGTTTGCCACTCTGTTGACTAAGGAGTTTGCCAACCACTGATATAATCAGTTGCCCATTTCCTCATGATTTTAGTCATACATAAAGATTCTCAGCCCAATGAAAAATGTGATCAGTCCCAAATTATATAAAAATTGGAAAATCACAACTTACCAAATCTTCTAAATTACACAGTTGTTCAAATCCTTCTGGTATAGAAGTTAATTCATTATGCTGGAGATACAAGGCCTTCAAGTTCCTGAGATTTGTAATTTCTTCAGGGAGTATCTTCAGTTTGTTATGGCTATTAATAAAATAAATGCTGAATCACCAGTTGACAACTACAAAGATTCATTAAAAACATGAAATATGTTTACTAATATTAAAGTTACCAAGCTTCATGTCCTAAAGTAATCAAATTGAGGATTTCAATGGAAAACAACAAAGATATAAAAGATTTTTAACCAAATAATTTGTGAACTTTTGATTGTTGCCTTATAATCAACTCTAAATTTTACATATAGTATGAAAGGACACACTGAATTCTTACTATTTTATACTGCACCCGAGTTTCAGAATTTTTACAAATTTGTGCATACATACACTACAATAAAGCACATCTTACATGGGGGTTATGTTTTAAAGTTATCGCCCAAAATAAAAAGAGCTGTTTCTGTCTGAGGACCTGGCATATCCATTTGAATGCAATATAAAACTCACTCTTCTAGCCCTAATTGGTTTGGCTCACTGCTAGAGCATCAGCCTGCAGACTGAAGGGTCTCAGGTTGGATGCCGGTCAAGGGCATGTACCTTGGCTGCGGGCACATCCCCAATAGGAGGTGTACAGGAGGCAGCTAATGGATGTTTCTGTCTCATTCGTTGTTTCTAACTCTTTATCTTTCTCCCTTTCTCTCTGTAAAAATCAATAAAATATATTTAAAATATAAATAAATAAAACTCCACTCTTTTTTGTACCTAGTTTTAAAATTTCAGCTCAATCCTTCTATAGCAGTGGTTCTCAAACTTCCTAATGCTACCCTTTAATACAGTTCTTTATGTTGTGGTGATCCCCAACCATAAAATTATTTTTGTCGCTACTTCATAACTGTAATTTGCTGTTATGAATCTTAATGTAAATATCTGTGTTTTCTGATGGTCTTAGGAGAGAGACCCTGCTAGCTGTTCGTGACCCACAGGTTGAGAACCGCTGTTCTATAGATATTTATCTCACTGGTTTAACAGAAGTCCCAAGTCACCAAGGATGACACACTCCCGGATAATTAAGAGATGACTTAAGTTGTTCCCAGATTTACCTCAACTATTCACTAGGGAATTCTACTCTCTTTTCATGCCACATACAATTATTCAACAGATAGTGGAGAAATATATAATAGGATAACTAACAATAACCTTGTTATAGTAAAACTAGAGGCCCAGTGTTCAAAAGTCATGCATAGGGAGGGTGTCCTTCAGCACAGCCTGCTCCCTCTCCAATCTGGGACCCTTCGAGGGATGTCCAAAAGCACTACCTGGATCGGGCCTAAATACGCAGTTGAACATCCCTCTCACAATCCAGGACTGCTGGCTACCAACTGCTCACCTGACTGCCTTCCTGATTGCCCCTAACCACTTCTACCTGCCAGCCTGATTGATGCCTAACTGCTCCCCTGCCAGCCTGTTTGCCCCTAACTGCCCTCCCCTAAAGGCCTGGTCACCTCTAACTGCCCTCCCCTGCAGGCTTGATCACCCACAACTGCCCTCCCTTGCAGACCTGATCCCTCCCAACTGCCCTCTCCTGATGGCCATCTTGTGGTGGCCACCTTGTGTCCACAGAGGGACAGGATCTTTGACCACATGGGTGCAGCCATCTTGTGTATTGGAGTGATGATCAATCTGCATATTACTCTTTTATTAAATAGGATAGAGGCCTGGTGCACAAGTGGGGGTCAGTTGGTTTGCCCTGAAGGGTGTCTAGGTCAGAATGGGGGATTCCCCTGGGACATGGGTTGGCCTGGCCGAGGGCCTGTGGTGGTTTGCAGGCTGGCCACGCCCCCAGTGACCCAAGCAGAGGCTCTGGTATCTGGGATTTATCTTCTACAACTGAAACTTTGTAATCTTAAGTGGAGGCCTGGGCTGGCCAGGGTGTGTGGAAAGCTTGACTTCCTCCATTGCTGGGGAAACCCAAGCCTCCCTCCTGCTCTCTCTGTGGCCACAGCCATCTTGGTGGGATTAATTTGCATACTCACTCCTGATTGGCTAGTGGGCATGGCTTGTGGGTATAGTGGAGGTATGGTCAATGTGCATATTATTATATAGAACTAGTTGAAATAAAAATGCCAAAAGATGTGTTCTAAAATAAGAACCAATGAAAATTGTCAAAACGGGTTACTATTGTTGGTTATATAATCAAAATCTTTATATATTTGATGGGGATCTAGTTGAGCATAATAATTCTGGCTATATACTTCCTCCATTTCTTTTCATCATTTATCTCCTCCATCCTAATGTTCAGACTCAGAAGCTAAAACTAAAGACACATGCATTCTATTCTCCCTCACCTCTTCCTCTCAACCCAACCTAGTCTTGCTTTTACAGGCCACACCCATGCCTTGACTTGTAAGGGGAAGTTCTAATATAGTTATAAACAATTAGCATCTTTTTTGTGTAGAGATAATCTTGTTTATTTGTGGTGATTTTAAGGTTTTCACCAGATGAGGACTGTTGTTTGAGGTACTGTTTTTCCTCAAACCAGATAACATATCTTCAGAAAACTGACACTTGGCTATATTATGTTAGGCAGATCTGTAACATTATCTATTTTATAAATCATAGTTTGCAAATTATGTTTTGAATACTTATACCTTTTTGTTTATTCTCCTAAATGAAATCTTCCCTAATCTATTTTCTCCTAATATGTGTATAAATGTGTGTGTGTGTGTGTGTGTGTGTGTGTGTGTGTGTGTGTATAAGATAGCTGGTTATTCTTTCTTGAAAGTCTGGATGTGCAATGAAGCACCATGGCCATCTGGTCACTCAGACATCTATCAATGAGTACCAGATGCATATTCACAGAACCCTAGGAGTCCCCAGAAAACATTAACAACCACTAATATCAAAACCATCGAATTTTTCATCATTAATGAAAGAACTGTTTTCAATATATGCCTATTGCTTAACACTTAGATATTTTTATACCAAAATAAGTTAAAACTTCAGATATCAACAGAGGTTTTCTAAAATAACCACATAAAATTGTTTCATAAAAGAAATTTTTTAATTCTCACCAGAAGATATGTTTTATTGATTTTTAGAGAAAGAACAAAGGAGAGAGAGAGAGACAGAAATAGCAAGAGAGAAACATCTATCAGTTGCCTCCCATAAGCCCCAGAAAGAATCGAACCCAAAACCTAGTAATGTGCCCAGACCAGGAATTGAAGCCCCAACTTTTTTTGGTGTAGAGGCTGACATGCCAACAAACTGAGCCACCAAGTCAGGGCAAAACAGAAGTATTTTTTAAAAATCAATTGGCTTTGAATCTGTAAAAATAGAAGTATGTAGACAATTCTAATACAGAAAATAAAAATAACCTGAAAATTAAAACTCATTCTTATTCTGCTTTAACCACTTTTAAAATATATATATTTTATTCATTTTTTACAGAGAGGAAGACAAAGGGATAGAGAGTTAGAAACATCGACAAGAGAGAAACATGAATCAGCTGCCTCCCACACACCCCCTATTGGGGATTGTGCCTGCAACTAAGGTACAGGTCCCTGACCAGAATCGAACCTGGAACCTTTCAGTCTGCAGGCCGAAGCTCTATCCACTGAGCCAAACCAGTTTTGGCAACTTTCTAAGGTAATAAAAAAAATAAAGTATTAGAAAAAAAAATTTTTTAATGTATCTTTATTGATTTCAGAGATGAAGGGAGAGGGAGAAACAGCACTAATTAGAGAGAATCACCAACTGGCTGCCTCCTATACGCCTTCTACTGGGGATCCAGCCCAAAACCCAGATATGTGTCCTTGAGCGGAATCAAACCTGGGACCATTCATTCCGCAGACCAACTTTCTATCCAGAAAAAACATTTTAGAGATAACAAGGTGGCAGCACAGTTTAAGGCCTGAACTTGCCACCTCATACAACCACTTCAAAACTACAACTAAAAGACAAAACGGACATCATCCAGAACCACAAGAAGATGGGTTAAGTGGAAGTTCTATAACTAGAAGGAAAGAGAAAAGCACACTGAAACTCAGAGGAGTTATGGAAGTAAAGTGCAGAGGTACGGAGGTGTGCGCACGGAGAGGGCTGGCAACTGAGTAAGCAGCTGGCTTTTTCAACTCAGAGGGAGATACAAGCTCCCAAATGCTCCAAACCCAGGTTCTGGGGGAGTCTCTGGGGACCTAGACTGATACGGGAGAAACTGGGCTGTCTGGCAGCGTGTGGAACTCCAGGGTGGCTTTCTCTCAGAGGTGCTTGCAGTGATTATCAAGGGACACTGAGACCCAGGGGCCTCTTAGGGCAGAACTGACATGAAGCCACTGCTGTTTGCTCCACCCTGAGACTCTGCCCCATCAAAGCTGTGCCCAGAGACTTTTGCATATGAATAGCCTGGTCCTTTGAAATCTAAACTTACCTATATAACTGTAGCTGAGTCAGAGAGACCCAGAACATCCAAAAGAAGGTCCAAGGCCCCACAGCAGCTTGCACTGCTTCACAGCTGGGGCTCATCTGGGCACCTCCAAAACCAAAACAAAGAGGAATCTGCAGATCTTTCTATAGCTTTTGCTGGGTGGTCTCAGGCAGAGGCTAAATTAGCACTTCCTTGGAGATCCAAGAGCCAGTGTACCCAGAGGTCAGAGTGGGATTATCCAGATTACAACTCCTCAGACCCATAAGGGATACACTCAGGAGGCTGACTCAGCACTAAAGCCCCACTAAAGTAACTCTTGCCTCATAAGGGTGTCTCCAGCACAGAAGTTCTCCCATCATAGACACAGCTGCTCCTCACAGCCAATTGGCCTGGAGGTCAATTCCTCCCAATGATACCAACAACAATCAAGGCTTTAGCTACAATAAGACTGTGCACACAGCCCAGAAAGGGGTGCACCAAGAGTGTCCACATCAGGTAACTGGGGAGGCTGAGCCACTGGGCCATATAGGACGCCTGGCATACAAAGCCACTCTATCAACTCAGGGAAGTAGCAAAAATGCAGAGACAAAGAAACAGATCACAAGCAAAAAAAATGGAGGAAAATAAATGATAGGATATAGAGTTAAAAACAACGGTTAAAAGGGTTTTGCAAGAATTTTCTAGAAAAGGCTGATAAATTTAGTGAGATCTTCAAGGGTATGAAAAAGATTAAGTAGAAATTAAACATACACTGATTGAAATAAAAAATAATATATACAGATCCAACAGCAGACTAGAGAATTGAAAGAATCAAGTCAAAGATTTGAAATACAAAGAAGCAAAAAACACCCAACTGGAAAAGCAAAAAGAAAAAAGAATTAAAAAAGATGAAGATAGTGTAAAGAGCCTCTGGGACAACTTCAAGTGTACCAACATTAGAATTATGGGGGTGCCAGAAGAGAGAGAGCAAGATACTGAAAACCTATTTGAAGAAATAGTGACTGAAAAGTTGCCCCCACCTAGCGAAAGAAATAGACTTACATGTCCAGGAAGTTCACAGAACACCAAACAAAAGGAATCCAAATAGGACCACACCAAGACACATCATAATTAAAATGCCAAGAGTAAAAAACAAAGCCAAACTGGTTTGGATCAGTGGATAGAGTGTCAGCCTTCGGACTGAAAAGTCCCAGGTTCAATTCTGTCAAGGGCATGTACCTTGGTTGAGGGCACATCCCCAGTGGGGGTCGTGCAGGAGACAGCTGATCGATGTCTCTCTCTCTCATTGATGTTTCTAACTCTCTATCCCTCTCTCTTCCTCCTGTAAAAAAGCAATGAAGTATATTTCAAAAACAAAAAAACAAACAAAGAATATTAAAAGCAAGAGAAAAATAGTTAGTTCCCTACAAAGGAGCACCCATTATGACTGTCAGCTGATTTCTCAACAGAAAGTATACAGGCTAGATGGGAGTGGCAAGAAATATTCAAAGTGATGAATAGCAAATATTTACAACCAAGATTACTCTACCCAGCAAAGCTATCATTCAGAATTGAAGGGCAGATAAAGAGCTTCACAGATAAGAAAAAACTCCATCACCACCAAGCCAGTATTATATGAAATGCTGAAAGGTATTCTTTAAGAAGAGTAAGAAGAAGAAAAAGGTAAAGATAAAAATTATGAACAACAATTATATATCTATCAACAAGTGAATCTAAAAATCAAGTGAATAAAAAATCTGATGAACAGAATAATCTGGTGAATATAATAGAACCAGAGGCATAGAAAGGGAGTGGACTGACAATCCTCGGGGGAAAGCGGTGTGGAGGGTATAGGAAGAGACTGGACAAAATCATATACCTATGGATGAGGACAGTTGAGGGGGGATAGGAACATGGGGTGGGATGGGAACTGAGTGGAGGAGAGCTATGGGGCGAGGAACAAATGTAATAATCTGAACAATAAAGATTTAAAAAGAAACATTTTAAAAAATATCAGGTAGGCTGGGGATGGGGAGGCAGAGAAGGGATTGAGGAAAAAAAAAAAGAGAACTCATGGACATGGACAATAGTGTGGTGATTGCTGGAGGGAGGGGGGTTGGAAGAGGGTACAGAGGGGATACACAGTGATGGAAAAATAAAATATATGTATTCTTTTAAAAAATAAAAGTTTAGCCCTAGTCTGTTTGGCTCAGTGGATAGAGCATCGACCTGTGGACTAAAGGGTCCCAGGTTCAATTCTGGCCAAGGGCACATGCCCAGGTTGCAGGCTCGATCCCCAGTAGGGGGCATGCAGGAGGCAGCTGATCAGTGATTCTCTCTCATCATTGATATTTCTATCTTTTCTCCCTCACCCTTCCTCTCTGAAATCAATAAATATATTTTAAAAAATAAATAAAATAAAATAATAAATTTAAATTTTACCTGACATTAAGTTTCTGAAGATTTTCTAGTTCTCTTATAGCAGAAGGAAGGGATGTCAGCTGATTGTCATGTATCTAAAAGTTATTAAAAGAGTCAATATCTTAATCTTATAATTAACCATATTTTAGCTTTGCCATTATACAAAATTCTTCAATAATAATCCCATTCTTCTAATTCAATAGCATTGAGTTCAGTATTGGAAAATCTGTTCTGTGTATAGGAGAGGAAAAGGAGTTTGAAATTGATCAAACTGTTGTTCAGATATAAGGAAGTTACATCATCACTATTAAATATTACTTCACCTCACTGAGTGGAATTTCAATCTCAAATGAGATGGGAGGGTTAGAAACTAATAATAGTTCGCTGATGGCATGATTTATGTCAACATATAAAAAAAGTAAATGAGAAGTGGGTGAGGGACGCCTTTCATGGTTTCAAAGAATCCTATTGTTTTCAAGGTACCAGGAACCTAAGCGAATCCATTCATTTTATAAAAACAAACAAACAAAAAATAAATAAATAAAACTTATTTAGAAATCTGACTAGATCTAGCTTTTCATGTATGAATTGGAAGATAGTTGATGTTCCTAAGTTAAGGACATCAGAATTGTGTAGATTGTGAAATAAACTATTCACACTTTATCATATGACATGGCAACTAGAGACTAAAGCATAGTCCCTAAATAAACACACAAAAATTTAAGTTCAATATTGAAGTCAATGTTGAAAATTGCATAAAAAAATTTAATTTTAAGTGCAGTTGATCCTTAAACATGGGTTTGAACTGTAAGGTTTCACTTATACACAGATTTTTTTTCCCAGTAAGTACTGTAAATGTATTTTCTGTTCCTTATGATTTTCTTAATAACATTTTCTTTTCTCTAGCTTAATTTATATGGTATGTAATACAGATAACATGAGCAATGTACGTATATTAATCTACTGTTTACGTTATTGGTAAGGCTTCTGGTCAACAGTAGGTTATTCGTAATTAAGGTTCTTGGGAGTCAAAAGTGAGACATGGATTTTCAACTATGCAGACAGAGCCTGGAGTCCCTAATCACTGCATTTTTCAAGAGTCAACTGTATTTGCTTTAATGTCCAGAACAATAATATTAAAAATGATAGCAATAGAAAAATATGAGTAGAAGCAACCACGTGTTAAATACCAATTCTGTTTGTAAAACAATGTTTACAATTAGGCAGTAGTATCAGTCCTACTTTACAGATGTGGAAAATGAGACACAAAGAGGTAACTTTCACAAGTTTACACAGCTATCAAATGGCAGAGCCAAAATTTGAAGCGTGATGTTCTGACTCCCCACTCCTAACCATTATGTTATGTCTAATGATAATTTGTTATTCTTCCTTGTGTTTTACCAAGTGAAATGGGTTTTCTACTCATCAAATCCTAAATTTAGAATTAGAGTCTCTTCACCTAATGACCCATATTTATAATCAGTCAACTTACATCAAGAACAGTGAGTGCAGGTAGGAATCGGAGGTCGTCTGTGAGTGACTGAAGTTTATTGTTGGATATTATTAATTTGGTCAAATCCGTCTGTTCCCACCATCGCTCGGTAGCACTGAATGAAAGATTCTGATTAGCTTCCTCAGGGATATCCACATTTATTCTCCAGACACACTGAGGTACTATTTCCAACACAACCAAACCCAAAAAGAAGGATATAAAACAAGTAGTTAGATACTAAGTAACATACTTTTATAACAGCTATTCAGTTTACCTACTGAAAAGCAAAAGCAATTTCTTAAATAAAATACTTCAAATAAGTCAAATAACAATAACTTATAACTAGAGTAAAAGTTGGTTTTATTAAAAAACAATATGTGAGTCCTAATTGGTTTGGCTCAGTGGACAGATCGTTGGCCTGCTGACTGAAGGGGCCCAGGTTCGATTCCGGTCAAGGGCATGTACCTTGGTTGTGCAGGAGGCAGCTGATTGATGTTACTCTCTCATTGATGTTTCTAACTCTCTATCCCTCTCCCTTCCTCTCTGTAAAAAATCAATACAATATATTTAAAAACAAAACAAAACAATGTGACATGTATCTTATCTATTACACCTCACTTTTATCTTTATTCAACTTTATTTACTATACATACAATCTGTATAGCACCTAATGGAGAAAAAGGAGGGATTCTATCATTAAGCTAACAGAGTAACAGAAGGCATGAAAATCAGCATTTATAAGGTAATGTTATAAATGTCATCACAGAAATGTGTAGTAAGTCTGAGAAAGCATTGGTGGTAACAATAATAGCTAATAATAATAATAGATAAGATGTACAAATAACAGGCAATTTTCTAACATACTAACTCATTTAAACCTCATAACAACTCTGTGAGGTAGGTGCTCATACTCTTCTAGTTTCACAGATGAGAAAAATGGGACACCGAGAGAATAAGAACTTACCCAGCATTATACAGCTAGCAAACCCCAGGGATGGGATTTAAACCTTGGCAAAGCCATATAGTCTTGCCTCTCAGTGAATTGGAAGGCATACCTGATTTTGGCAGCTGCTAATTTTTCTAACATATTCAACAGAAATGATAACCTATGTCCACGCAAAGTCTGTTTTTGAAAGTTCATGGCAATTTTATCCATAAAGCCCAAAACCAGAAAAAAAAACTCAAATATCTTTCAATAAGTGAATGGATGATTACATATATGTATGTATGTATATATATATATATATATATATACATACATACATATATGTAATATGTATGCCAAAGTGACTAGTTAACCGTCCGACTGGTAGCTACGATGGGCACTGACCACCAGGAGGCAGACACTCACAATAACAGCTCACAATAATGATAGATAAGATGCTGGGCTCGTGGCGGGTAAGCGCAGCGGTGGCGGCACGAGCCTCTCCTGCGGACACTCCCCCCTGCACGCCCCGACCCCATCCGGACCAGAACTGGGATTGGGAACCGCATTGGGACTGACTGGGTACAAGCCTGTGGCCACTTCTCAGTCATGGGCGTGACGGTATCATCGAACCGGGCTGACCGAGCCATTGAGAGTACGATGAGTATCTCAATTAGAGCCAGCGGCGGGGAGAGGGGGGCCTGGCCAGAAGCGTGAGGCAGAGGCGCCCAATGCCAAGGGGGGCTGCCTGGAACGAGGGCTTTCTGACAGGTCGCCAATCGGGTCGCGCCCTGGACCTTACCTTCACTGAGGTTCCGCCCAGACAGGTTTAACTGGCCGCTCTTCCTCGCTGCCTTTAACAGCCCCTGGGGCACTCCTGAGGCACCGCCGTCTCCCCTTTCGGCTCTGAAACCCGCTCGGGGATCCCGCCCCGAGACTCCTTTCAGCCGCGACATGTTTCCAGCAGCCCCCGGAGTCCAGCAAGCAGAGAAGCCCTGCGCGTGACGCTAAAAGGCGGCGCCGCCTTCGGCCCCGCCCACCCCCCCGGGCGCGCGCGCGCGCGCTCCGGGCGCGAGGCTCGTGGCCTGGCGCGGGGCCTTGGCTCTTGGGCGGCGCGGCCCAGATGACGTCACTGCCCGTGACTGGAGCTGGAGGACAGAGGAGCCCTTCCCGTTGCCGGTGCCAGCCTGGTCTCTTGGAATTACTTCGCTCAAGTAAGTGTGTTTAAGCGGCCGAGGGAGGACTGGAGGGTTTATTGTGCGCAATGTTACCGCGGTGCCCTCCTCCCTGTGCCCCCGCCGTGGCCAGGGGGTGGGGGGTGGGGGGGAGAAAGAATAACCTTTTCTGCTTTCTGCTTTTGGCCTGAACTGAGCGTGGGCCTGGACTAAAAACTTGAGACCTGGGCGCGGTCTGCAGCCTCGCTGGACCCCAGCCTGTGTTTGTCGCTGCTGGTGGTGGCGCCAAATCCCCGCCCCGCGTAGAAACTAAAGCTCATTCCTGTCCTTCCGGACTCTATGTGCTCTGATTCCTAGAGTCGGTCTTACCTGGCCTGCTGTTGTGTGGTGGAGTTCATAAGCCCAGCCTAGGAAGTAGTGCGAGATGGAAGTGTTTGGCAACAGGGAGAGGAGAGGAGAGGCGGGAGGGAGCTCAATAAATGTTTTCCAGGGAGTCAGGAGGAGGAGGCACAAGCTTTAGGAGAGCGAAAACAGCGTGGACTCTGGAGGCCCAGAGATACGAGTTCGAGTCCCAGCTGCTTCTGTTATCTTACAAGCGAGGTAGCTTTAGGCAATTTCTTTGACCTCTTTTTAAAGCTCACTTTTTAAAGCTTAACTTAGAAATAATAATTTATATCTTATTTGGCTTTTAAAATAATAAGTGGAGCTAACGTTTTAAACATTGAGCGCTTAGTAAAGAAAGGGACTCCAATCCGGAATAGAAAAGGATTTTTTTTTTTAAGAACTATTTTTATTATTGATTGCAGAGAGGGAGAGATAGAAACATCAAAGATGAGAGAGAATCATTGATCGGCGGCCTTCTACACGCCCATTATTAGGGATCGAGCCCACAACCCCGGGCATGTGCCCTGCCTGACCAGGAATCAAACCGTGAGCTCTGGGTTCACAATAGGCCGTCGCTCAGCCACGCCTGCCGGCCAAAGGACAATTTTGTTCAGTTATAAGTCGGTTTTCCTGGAAAGTTAGTTTCTGTTTGAAATGTACAGCTTTATTAATTAAACAAATAAGTCAGACCTTCAGACTTTTCTTTTGCCTGAAGTGATTTTGTTTTTTTAAAAGCATATGCAGGGAAATGTCCTCCTAAGCCCCCATCAGCTCGGCGGGAGATCGGTGGGATATTTGGAAAGGTAGAAGGACAAAATCTGCAGCCACAGTTTTGCCTGAGGCCTGGTTCTTCCTACTTCTCCTATTCAGTTTTAACTCCCTCTCGCTTTTTTTTCTTTTTAGCTCTGTAGAGTCCTGTACACTAACAGTGAACAGCAGAAAAGTACCAGTAGTTTTATTATCAAGCAAGAAAAGAGTGGGTTTTGCCTAACCGTTGTGGACCTATGAACTCAGGAGATTGTGGGTTCAATTCAGGTCAGAGCACATGCCCAGGTTGTGGGCTTGACCCCCACCCAGTAAGAGGCCTGCAGGAGTCAGGCTTGATTGATGTCTCTCTCTCATCATGGCTATTTCTCTCTCTCTTATCCCTCTCCTTATAAAGTCAATTTTGTAAAATGGGTTTTAAAGCAAGAACCATAGCAGATTATGCAAGGTCACTAATGAGATCTCCCCTCCCTCCAGTTTGTCTTGACAATTTGATTATAGCCACCTTATTAATATTAAGCCTTTACTAAGTGCCAGGCTCAGTGCTAATAATACCTCTTTTTGCTATCTCTTATTTAGTACAATGACCAATTTTGCAGATGAAGAAATTGATACCAAAAGGGATTAAGAAATTGACTTAAGGTCACAGTATCTGTAAATTCTACAGCCAGGAATTTGAACCTAGATCTCTTTCCTAAACCTTTCTTGTTAATCATTATTATTTGGCTAGCGGCTTTTATTTCATCATTTTCAACTTGCTTTTTAGTCTGGACCCATTTTAAAGGATCCCTCAAATATGTTTTAGGAAACATTTATTTATTACAGAAAACCCTTTTGTAGGGTTTAACTTACCTTTAAAGGATGAATTGCTCAAGTATCAAATTTTACAATACCACCCCTCCCCCTACAATAAATTCTTCAACATTGCTTTAAATAACATGCAAGGTATAATTTGTTCATTTATTGTGCTTCTACTTGAAGTTAAATATTTTATTATTGGTGTTTAATTTGCTCTGATTGGGGATTGAATGAAACCTTGGCTTATCTGGATGACACTAACCAACTGTGCTACCCTGCCTGAGCACATTGTTGCATTTTGTTTAAGAGAAGCACAGCCTATTTAATGGAAAAGTACTTATAAAAAATCTAAGTGACTTGCATATTTAGTAAACAGTAGATATAAAGTGACATGTAAAAATTATAGTAGTATGTATTCACAGTACCACTAGTATTGTATCTGTGAAGCAAGTGCAAATGGATGAAAATTATTTCTTTGTGCAATTTGGGAAATTACATGTTCTACCAATTGTATTACTTTAGGAAGAATACATTACAAATTTTTAAAAACTCAGCTCTTTTTCAACATGAACATATTTGTTGAAAAATGTTCATAAGTTAAAGTAATTGTTTTTTTTTAAAAAACGGATTATTAAAATAATATATATATCTCCTTTGCAGGGGCTGGAGACTCCTGCATAACTACCTTTTGCAACAAAATTTGTCTAGCTATAACTTACTCATTTTTTTTAAAGTGATGGGAATTTTACTCTTCTAACTTATTTGCTAAATTCAGAATTACAATAGCCGAAAAAAATGTTTTGCTTCAAAAGGGAAAATAAGACTATTATCAAAGTAAGAGTAGCTTATCTCCACCATTAAAATTTAATGATATTTTCAAACATGGCTGGGTTATTCTTATGAACATTACTACATTTGTTTTGCATTTAGCTCCATGACTGCCAACTTTTAAAAGTAGCAAAAAATGCTGTATTATTTCTTGAAGGCATATATATTTTGCATTTGTAATCATGGTTTCAAATGTGGCTTTTATTTGTATTTTGTTGCTATTGGAGTTGTTTGTGGCAATTTTTATTTTTTTATGGAGACAGTGCATTATATTTTAGGTTATTCATTTGTGTATTTTTTGTTTCCAGTGCTTCTCTTTATTGTTTTTGAGTCAAAAGTAGTGATTTCACTCTAGGAAGTTTCCTATTTGATTCAAATGTTGAGTGACACAATTCTTTCTTTCAATACAAAAGAATTTTAGTCCATCAGCTTTAGGAAAATATTTCCATTTTCCTTTAATAAAAAGGTTTTTACATGCTAGTGTTTTCATATGAATAAAAGTGGAAGAACTATTTTAAAATATTTTTATTTTAATTCTAATTACTTTCAATTTTCTTCTTTGTTTTTTGGGTGTTTTTTTAAATTGGAAAAAAACAAGCTAAAATCAGGGTGGTTTTTGTAAAGCACTCTTATGTCATTAAATAAAAACATATGGTATCATTTATTGTTTTTTTCTCAAATCAGCTGAAAATGTTTCCTATTATTCCAGTGATTCTTACTCCTAAACTTAATAGCTGTTTTCTTGCTCATTTTTCAAGATTAATGTGTTCTGTGACCTAAAGTCTTAATTTTAATATTAATTGTATAGGTTTTATGAGTTTGTTCGCTTTAAAATGGTAAAGTAATACAGAGAGAAAATTAGAGCACCAAAACCTAGAAGGTACTTCAGAGTAGCATTCTGTCTTTGTTTTAAACACATACAAACCCACTATCAAATAAATCTGTTTAAAAATTATTTTAATTAGCCGAGACCGGTTTGGCTCAGTGGAGAGAGTGTGGACCTGCGGACTGAAGGGTCCCACGTTCAATTGCCGTCGGGGGCATGTACCTTGCTTGCGGGCACATCTCCAGTGTGGGGCGTGCAGGAGGCAGCTGATCTATGTCTCTCTCTCATCGATCTTTCTGACTTTCTATCCCTCTCCCTTCCTCTCTGTAAAGAATCAATAAAATATATTTTTTTAAAAATTAGTTTAATTAAAATCCACTAAATTATAATTTGACTTTATATCATCCCCTGCCAGTAGCTTTGTCCTATTGGATTCAGCTTGCAACCTCATTTGCTCCGAACTTCTGAAAGAGAGTGACATTGCCCCCCTGGATTGGCTCAGTTGGTTGAGCATTGTCCCATGAACTGAAAGGTCACCATTGGATTCCTGGTCAGGGCACATGCCTGGATTTTGGGCTCAATCCCCAATAATGGTTGTGCAGGAGGCAACAGATCATGTTTCTCTCTCACTTCGATATTTCTCCCCCTCCCTTTCCCTTTTCCTTTCCCTCTTTTCCTCTCCCCCTCCCTTTCCTCCTCCCTCTCCCCCCTCCCTCCTGCATCTCGCCTCTTCCCTCCCTCTCCCCTCTTTTCCTCTAAAAAAAATCAATAAAAACATTTTTTAAGTAACATAAATGATTATACATGGCATATATTGTTCTATATGAGGAAAGCACCTCAACTGTCTTATGAAGACAAGCTATGGTCCCTGAAATGATTTTTAGTGTCAACTTAAGTTGATAAGGATAGGAAATGTGGATAATTTGGTATCGACAATCACAATCAGATTTTTATTTAAAAAATTGATACTCAAATTTTGAATTGGAATATTTATACTCACAAATACAACTGATATAAATTTCAGTTTAATTTTTTTCTACATCAATTTTTCTTAGTCTTTAAAATATCACAATTAAATTTGAAAGACCCATCTTTGGCATGTTGAAATACTGGTGAACATTTAAATACTTGGCCTATAATGCAAATCTGTGGACCCAGCAAATTTTTGAACCCAGCTTTACTTTTCATATTTCTAAAGATATGTGTTTTGCACTCATCATTAAATTTATCTACGGTTAATATAGCTTTGACTTTTTTCTTTTTAGAGATGCTAACCTTTTTGCTTTACTTTTAACTTCTAGTAACCTTTCCACTATCTCTTCCCTCAAAATAATTATTTGATCAATGTCTCCACAAGTTTTAGACTTCAGTTTGAGCAAATTGTGGCTTGAAGCTAACTTCGTAGTTTCAAGTGACGAGGGTGGCAAATAGAGGAAAGAAGCATTATATCTTTTAGCATTTGTGCATGTCAGGAATTCATATTGTTTCATATACTTAGTAATATTTTCCTTTTTTTTTTTTTTTTAGTCTGTGCTTTTGGTTATTTCCTAGTCTATTGCTCTGACCCATGTCACAGTACTTTTATTTAAGACTAGAGGCCCAATGGACGAAATTCATGTATGGGGGTAAAGGGGTGGGAAAGGGGAGGCGGAAGGGTCCCCTCAACCCAGCCTACACCCTCTCACAAACCGGGACCCCTCAGACATCCCTCTCACAATCTGGGACCACTGGACCATAATGGCTTACCTGCCTGCCTGGTCACCCCTAACCACTCTGCCTACCTGCCTGCCTGATTGCCCCTGTTTACCTGCCTGCCTGATGGCTCCTAACTGCCTCTGCCTTGACCTCCACTGCAGCATCTTCATCCAAAAGTTCTTTCAACTGCCCGGTCTAATCAGCATATTATGCTTTTATTAGTATAGAGTAGTGAAACATATCTGTAGTTGTGTCTTTTAAAAATAAGAATAATACTCTTGCTCTGAAAATGTAGAAAAGTAATTGAATCCTTCCTAGAAAGAATTTCCCGTAAAACACTTGTGTTTTGTCATCCATCTATCTATGCATGCAATTAATTGGTAAAATGCTGCTTTAGGGTGAAAATGAATATGAAAACTTGAAATCTGTTGCTGTCATGTTTCTGTTACCACAGTTTCTTAAAGGAAAAAGGGCATCTAAGAATGGTGTATTTCGTGTTCACTACCACTTAACAGTGTGCAAAGTATTTTCACAGTTGACAATAATTCACTAAGTAAGACAAAAGTATTATTGTTATTACTCATCCATTAAAAAGATGAGATAGTTAAACACATTTTCCTATAATGACACATACCATTTGTTGAGTGCCTGTGTGCTGGGCACTGTGGTAGGTGCTTCATATCCATAATATTTCAAATCTTGGAAACTTTAAATAGTATCATTATTATCATTTTTCACATAAAGGAATTGGAGCTCACATAGCTAATTATAGGCAGTAGTTCTGGTACCTGACAACATGCATAGGAAAGTGAAATGGGTGACTTATACTTTGTTACACTCACATAGATAAGCACTATTTAACATTTTGCATTTATTACTTTATAATAAATTTTTACTATGCCACAAAAAGAAACCATGTTAAAATGTGGTATCTTAAATAAGAAACTTCTGTATATATGTTCACTCTTCTGATTCCTATTTTTCATGTGAATGATAAAATAGCATTAGTCCAAGGTACGAGCCTAAAAGAATGGTATAAAATGGAACCCAGTGGAGGTAACCTATCACTTGTAGAGTAGTTAATGTTTAGCTTTACTAATCATTTGCATTAGTATTCTCACTTCAACATCACAACAACCCAGTGAGGTAAGGATTATTTCAGAGAAGGAAATTGAACCATAAAGTAATGAAGCAGAGGTTACAATTAATCTAATTGGTGATAGATTTCATCAGTCTATTCTCTGTATATGTGAGTCTATTTCTGTGTTGTATTGTTTTTTTCAAACTGTGTTTAAACCATGATTACAGTATGTTGTTGTATTTTAATCCTTGATCTAGAAGTGTTAACTATTTCGGTTGTTTTTGTTTTGTTTTTTAATATATATTTTTATTGATTTCAGAGAGGAAGGGAGAGATAGAAACATCAACAATGAGAGAGAATCATTGATTAGTTGCCTTCTGCAGGCCTCCTATTAGGCATCGAGCCCATAGCCGCCAGGCATGTGGCCTTGACTGGAATAGAACCTGGAACCCTTCAATTCGGAGAACAATACTATATCCACTGAGCCAAACCATTAGGCTATTTCTGTTGGGGATTTTTTTGTTGTTCATTTATATTATTCTTTATGTTTCACATATAAGTGAAATCATATGGTATTTCTCTTTTTCTGGCTGACTTATTTCATTTAGCATAGTATCTTCTACATTAGTCCATACTGTTGCACATGGTGATTTTGTTCTTTTTAATGTCTAGGCCTACATTCTTTTTTTTTTTTTCTTAATGTATTTTATTGATTTTTTACAGAGAGAAAGGGAGACATCAATCAGCCGTCTCCTGCACGCCCCCTACTGGGGTTGTGCCTGCAACCAAGGTACATGCCCCTAAACGAGACCAAACCCGGGACCCTTCAGTCTGCAGGCCCATGTTCTATCCACTGAGCCAAACCGGTTTCGGCTAGGCCTCCATTCTTAATGACTTGTATGTTACAAGGATTGACAGGCATTTTAAAAGCATTCAGTTAATGTACATTTGTTTGTATTGAGTTGAGAATACTTTTGTTTTTTACCAGTTTTATAAGACTCGAAATAATTTTTTCATGAAGAGAAACTAAATTTTATAGCATAAGGGGAAAAGGAGTTAAAATGGTATAAATGTTTAATTCCTTGGTTTGGAAAAAGTAATGTTAAAATACTTGAAATGTTAAAACACTTAAAAAATACAAATAACACTGGATTTTTATTTTTTATTTTTTTTAAGATTTTTTAAGATTGTGAAGCCTTTTGTCAATTGAGACTCCAAATGAATCTCACATAGCATCAAGTATCAGTACCTGGAGTTTCCCCATCCAAATATTTCTGTTTACCTCATTCAGACAAAAAGTCAAATATCTGGCTCTAGTCTGTTTGGCTCAGTGGATAGAGCTTCGGCCCATGGACTGAAGGGTCATGGGTTTGGTTCTAGTAAAGGGCCTGTATGTACCTTGGCTGTAGGCTTGATCCCCATCCCCCATCAGGGTACATGTGGGAGGCAACTAATCGATGTGCCTCTCTCACATTGATATCTCTCTCTTTCTCTCCCCTGTCTTTCACTCTCTAAAAATCAATGGAAAAATATTCTCAGATGAGGAATAACAACAACAAAAAAGCCAAATATGTTGACTGACTTTCCAAGCATGAGCATTATAGCTGAGAATGCTGTGCTTATGGGTATAGCAGTATCTTAATGCTTGAACTACTACTTTTTTTCTCTATGTTAACCATAAAAATAAAGCTTTGAAAAATGGGCACATACAGATTTTTGCCTATAATTTCAAAGTGCTCGCACACCCTGTATTGTCAATTTTGAAATGTAGGTCTAGAATCCCTACTGTTAAGAAGTTGAACAATATGAAGCAAGTATTTGGAAATAAACTTAGACTTTTATTATGTCTTGATGTGTGTGTCCATCCATCCATCTGTCATCGTCCCCTAGTGCTAACTCATTCTTTAGTTTCTCCCTTTCATTTAGATAGAGTAGAAGAAAGGGGAGCATGAGATTTAGTTTTCATAGATATTCATATTTGTAGAATTATCTAATTTTTAGAACTGGGAATAGAATGGAAATATAATGACTTAATATGTAGAATTACAGATACACATTAAAATAGGTCTGTAGATAATTTTTTTTAAAGTTACAGATTTATAAGTAGTAATTGATTTCTTAGGTTTTTCTTATTGCTGTCTATAGCCAAATACTTTGAGAATATATCTCAATCAAATTTCCCTGTAAATCAAACAAATGTATTCCTGTCTTCATTCACCCAGCTTTTGTTTAATAGATTATATGAAGCATTTGTAAAGTTCCCAGCACATTGATGATATTCAGTAAGTTTTTGTCAAATGCCGAATTAATTCCAACATGATATTGTTGGGCATTAAAAACACAAAGATTAGTACATTGTCTTTCTTGTTCTCAAAAAGTGTATTTATTAGAGGAAAAGATCTACTTAACTAATTTTATAAAAGACCTGTTACTTTTGCAATTATACAAAATTATGTCAATTTGGAGGACTCCACCATCTTTTCCATTAGTGAGTAAGAAGGTATTTAACAACAGAGGTGGCAACTTAGCCAACTGAGAATTTGTTATCCAGTGAATAAGATGATATCTGTGCCTATTCTGTTTTTAAATTGGAGACCTCCTATCTAAATATATGGTGTGTGTTTTTTTTTCTTAGAAATGTCTTTGCTACAAGTGGTTTTCTTTTGTTGTTTTATTGAGAGACGAGTGCCCCCTGCCCACGGTTCTTTCTGGAAGGTCTTCTGGAAGGTTGTTCCACTGTCCTAATTAGCATATTAGCTCTTTATTATATAGAATAATTGAATTACAGCACTGTGTAAGTTTAGCATGTAAAGCATGAAGGTTTGACTTGAAATGATTAAATAAGTTTAGTTAACATTCATCTCATATAGAAATAAAGAAAAGTTTTTTTCATTGTGATGAAAACTCTTGGGATCTACTCTTTTACTAATTTTCATATATACCATACAACAGTTTTAAGTATAATCATCATATTGTATACTGTATCCCCAGTACTAATTTTATATCTGAAAGTTTGTATCTGTCAACTACCTTCTTCAACCCTTTCTGGTAATTAGTAATCCTATCTCTTTCTAGGAGTTATTTTGTTTGTTTTAGATTCTACTGTGATGTCATATAGTATTTTTCTTTGACATAATTCATTTGGCATAATGCCCTCAAGGTCCATCCATATTTTTACTAATGACAGGGTTTACTTATTTATTGCTGAATAATATTTGAGTGTGTGTGTGTATACATTCATCCATGGACACTTGGCTGTTTCCATGTCTGAGCTATTATAAACAATGCTGCTGTGAACATGAAGGTGCAGATATCTCTTCAACATAGTGTTTCGTTTCCTTTGGATATATTCCCAGAAGTGGAATTGTTGGGTTATATGCCAATTCTATTTTGAATTTTTTGAGGAGCCTGCATATTATTTCCCATAGTGTCTATACCAATTTACAGTCCCACCAGGAGTGCACAAGTGTTCCTCCTTCTCCACATCCTCACAAGCATATGTCACCAGTCTTTTTGGTGCTAGCCATTCCAACAGGCATAAGGGGATATCTCATTGTGGTTTTGATTTGTATTTCCCTAAAGATTAGGGATGCTGGAGATCGTTATGTGTACCTATTGGCTATTCGTATATCTTCTTTAGACAAATGTCTATTCTGGTCCTTTGCCTGTTTTTAATTGGATTACTGTATTTGTTTTTTCCTGTTAGATAACTTCCCTGTATATTTTAGATATTTACTTCTTTTCAGATATATAGTTTGCAAATATCTTTTCCCATTCCATAGGTTGTCTTTTTATTTTGGTGATGGTTTCCTTTGCTGTGCAGAAGCTTTTTAGTTTGATGTAGTCCTGTGTGTTTATTTGTATTTCATTGTTTGTGCTTTTGGTGTCCCATCAAAAAAATGATTGCCAAGTCCAATATCAAGGGGCTTTTACCTTCATTCTTTTCTAGGAGTTTTATGGTTTCATGTCTTTAATCCATTTTTAATTACTTTTTGTTAGTAGTGTAATGTATACGGGTCTAGTTTCATTCTTTTATATGTGAGACCTTTTTAAAAAATATATTTTTATTGATTTCAGAGAGAGAAATATCAATGATGAGAAAGAACCATTGAACAATTGCCATCCAGGAGGTCCCCTACTGGGGATCGAGTCCACAAACCAGGCGTGGAATGGAACCATTCCTAACCTGGAATGGAACCATGACCAACTGATTTATCAAACTGTTAAGAATCTGTAATTGGCAGTTAAATATGTCATTTTCAAAATAATAAATTACATTTTTATATTCAGAGATACACATTTGTGACTGACATAGATTTAGTTGTAATTTGTAATTTTGCTGAGGCTTACATTCACCTGCCAATCCTGTTTTGTATAAGAGCTAACAGAAGTAACTTAGCTAGTAAGTAAACTAGGCCAGTTGGCTCTATATCAAGTCTCAATAACTTTGTATTCTGATCTCTCACAAATTATACTCTTTACTGCATTATTTCATACAGGTATTTTCTAATGAAAACATTGCATAAAGCCTCAGGTGTTTACCTCCAAAAATATTCAGGATCAGGTAAATTAACAACTAGGGTCCCAGTGCATAAATTCGTGCATCTATAGCGAAGCAGCTATGGGGACAGGGACAGTTCTTGGCCCATCCTCCATGCCCCTGCCTGGCCCCTCTCACCACTGTGTGGCCCAATTAATTTTCAGTAATCACCAGAGCTTGCCCCAATAACAGGAATGGGCGCCCTGCCTTAGTCTGGTGTCTCGCTCACTTGCTCCACCATCTCACTACAGCCAGCGCCCACCATGTTTTGTGCTCTGGCACCTGCTGCTGATGCCCGCCATGTTCTGCACATGCCTCCCGGTGGTCAGTGTACTTCATAGCAACTGATTGGTTGTTCCACCATTTGGTCTATTTGCACATTAGCCTTTTATTATATAGGATTGTCATAGAATAAATGGCTCTTTAGTAAGGCACGTGTTCAACATATTTATTAGGAATTCACTCTGTGACAGACATTGTGCTAGGTTCTAAACTGACTCAGAAAACTCAGAGCTTTGCTGGGAGGCAGAGGAGTGCATGTCAATGTGACAAAGTAAAGGTATCCCTTGCTAAGCAGAGAAGAGGAAGGCCTAGCTGCAGAAGTTGTGGCAGTAAGGGAAGAAAGCCCTATGAAAGATGGTAGGTAGTAGATAAAATGAGGGATGTCATTAATAACTTGTATAAAGACACAGTGAAATGAAATATTTTGTCAGGTTTGGGGAACTTCTAGTCATTAGATAACACTAGATGAAAGAAAATAATTTAGATGTGGTTGCAAAATTATGCAAGACTTTTTATAGTCAAAAGCTTCAAAAATTACTAAGCAAAAATATGCATGTAAAAACGTTTTCTGTACTTTTCAGATCTTATACTTAAATATATTTAGTAACAGCACAATATGTTCTTAAATAGTCAACTTGGTGAAATAAAATTAGCTTGTAAAGCACTAATAAGTGTAAGATTAAAATACATATTTTTTAAAGTTTACTGACCAAGCAAATTATACCAATTTAATGTTACCAAGATGCAGAAAAATTTTATATTGGTAGGTCGGTAGGGTGGAAATTTCATTAGCTCCACAGATCTGTAGTTGAAATATCCGTATGTAGAAATATCGTGGGCATTTTTAACAGGAACAGTTACTAAAGTATGCATATTTATTTTGCAGGGGAGCAAATACTGCCTTAAAAATATTGCACTTTTCTTCTTTAAAAAGGAGGGGGGGCGGAACGAAAAGAGATGACGTCTTTCCGTAGATCGCGGAGCCTCTCGCGACCTCTTGGCGGCGAGCGAGGCTTGCTGCGCCTGCACGGGGCGGAGCCGACGGTGACGCGCCCGTGCGCCGCAAGGCATTGTGGGGAAGTCGGGCCCGCAATTGAGGTGGTTGGAGGCGAGGCCGTTTGTTTTCTCGTGCCTCGAACTCGCGCGCTCTTCCCTCCCCCCGGCGAGCGGTGGGGCGGAGAAACGGCGGTGCGGGCAGCAGCAGCGGCTGTAACAGTGGACACCCTCCGTCTCCTCTCCGGCACACGGTTCTTCTCCCCCCTCCCTCTCACTGTTTGTTGTGTGTTTGATGTGTTAAAGCAGGAGCGAGCAGCGCCATGAGCAACACTACCGTCGTCCCCAGCACTGCGGGCCCGGGCCCCAGCGGCGGGCCGGGCGGCGGCGGCGGCGGCGGCGGCACCGAGGTAATCCAGGTGACTAATGTCTCCCCGAGCGCGAGCTCTGAGCAGATGCGGACCCTCTTCGGTTTCCTAGGCAAGATCGACGAACTGCGCCTCTTCCCGCCCGAGTGAGTATCGCCCACCATCACCGTTTTTGCTAGCTCCTCCCAGCCGGGGCCTAACCACACCATTTCCTAGGCCCCTGTCGGTGCTTCCGGGGACCCAGTAGGTTTAGTTGCGCGGCTGTGGCGTTTACTTACCAAAGAATCTGCGTGTTGGGCCTTGTAAGGAAGCAGGGCCGGGGTTTGGGGGATTAGGAGTCACTGGCTCTGAATCTCAAACCCCCGCCCCCTTAAATTGTGCCAACAGCATCATTCTTTGAGCAATTAAAACATGATAACTGCATTTTATGTGTTCCGGTTAATTTTTTAAGTTGCTTCTTTGAGTTCTTTGGAAAGTAACAGAATTGCCCATTCCTATGTAAATTTACTATTGAACTTTGTTAGGTGGTCGTTCACTTATTGCTAGATATTGCTGTTCCGGGATTCTGGCCCACTGAAAACAGAGTTAATCTATTAATACTCTTTCACAGCAGTAAATTCCGTGAACCTGAGTACATACTTTTAATGACCAAAAAAATGAGTTATAGCTGAAAGCTAGAGTTTTCCTTTATTTAAATTATATAGTTATGTTTTACAGTTCTAAATTTTTAATTTAGAGTGTGTGGCCTTTTTTTATCCTGTTGTCTCACATTATTTTTATTGCAAAAGTATTAGATGAGTGGGTTGTAAAAATTAAAGAAGCTTTGACGCTAGATAAGATGTGATAATAGAACAAACATTAGGAGTAAAATTCTGCACTGTTTCAGAAGGGTGAAAATTCAAATGTTACTTTCAGTATATTCTCGCATCCCACTTAGTTTTAGGATTTCACTTAAGTTCTAAACAGGAAATAGGAATCCGCTGTTTGATTGGATGTTATAAATCATTACTCTATGTACTCTGTACACCAAAATAATACAAGTTGACCATATGGTAGTATTTGTTAGGTATAATCGTATTTCATCACTTTCTATTTAAAATATTTTCAGGTCCTTAATTGTTTTCAAATTGTTGTGTTTTTAATATTTAGGGGAATATACATGAGAGAGATTTTAGAATTATTTGCATGAAGTGTACAGTTCCAGGAACAGGTAATTATAGTAATCTTGAATAGAAACTCAGTTTGCTTTGGTAATGAAGGACCAATAGCTTTTATAATATGAACATACAGAAATAGATGTTTTCTTGTTACTCAATTTTTCTCGCAACATATTCCTCCTTAAGTTGTTAGTAAAATTAATAAACAGTAAATGGCAGAAAATGAGTGACACATTTTATTATATTCAAAGTATTTGAGATACTGGATTTATTTACAAAATTCTTTCTAGTCCCACAAGTTATTAAGAATTTTGTTACAGTTGCTGACCTTGAAGTGTTTTATTTATTTTGAAGATGCTCTTTAGAATTCATTTATTAAAAAGATGACAAAGGGAGGTGTAAGCAGCTTTCTGGTTTATCTTTTACCCATCCCATGGTCTGTATCTTAGAGGGAGTCTTGGTCTCATGGCTTTTTGCTTTATAATCCAAGAAGTGGTTTCATCATGTAACCAGGATAGCAGATGTACACCAGATAATATGATTTGGGGTACTGTACATTGGAAGGAGTCGTATATTGACACATTTCTGCTCTTTGACTCCTTCATACATGTTCCCACATACAGACTCTCTTCTGAAAATGTACAGTTACAGTGTAGTAAATGCTATATTATCTTAGCGGCTTCCCTAAATTGAATAGTACTTACATAGTTGTCTACTTTTGTTGCTAATCTCACATCCTAATAGCTCGTCTGACCTGCACAATTTGGAATATTTGATAGACAATTTCTTTAAACTTGCTACAGTTTTCAGTAGTTTCCTGCTATGGAGTCTTAGTAGTAGTCCAAAAGGGTTCTTAGAATATGGTTGACTCATATTACATAAAATTATGATTATTATAAACACACTTGCACATGGTGTGTGTGTGTGTGTTTAGAGTATATATTCTCCTCCCCCCAAAGTCATTCATATCCACCTGGAACTCTTTTCTCCTACATATGACCATGACATGTTTATTTCTTTTTGTTGCTCAGATGCCATCTAATCTGTTTCCTGATCACTCTGTATAAAAATACAGCACACCTGCTTCGTCTTTATACAATTTAACTGCTTTGTTTTTCTCTATGGCACCAATCATCAACAGGTTAAATTTAATTATCCCTCTCCTAGAATTTGAGGCCATTGGTTGGGGTCATCAGTAATTTGAGAGACTGGGAGTTGGCATGTTTTAAAGTATACATATTACTGAGCCCCTGCCTATTGGGGTCTCGAGGGGAACCTTGGGATCTGAATCATGCCAAACATTTCAGTGGCAACCTCCTCAAAAAGGTTTCTCCCTTTGTTTTATTCTTGAATCCATCTATTTCCTGGTTCTTTTAAGCTAAAAATTGCTGGCTTATAATTTCACCCAGTGATAAAATTGCCTATCTCCACAACAGATATTCTAACCCTCTCTTCACTATGATAGCCCTATAGCCATTGAAAGTATCTGTCATTGTTCCTCCCATTTATTCTCTTTTTAAAAGAAAAATGGTTACTTTAGTTCTAGTTCCTAAAATGCACGTTGGCAATTAAGTAGTTCGTATACTAGATGCTTTCTAATTTTATCTTGCTCTCTGCTCTTACAAATCTAGAGCGAGAATATATTTAGCCATATTTCACAGATGAGTGAATTGTAATTCATGTAGGTAGTGTTTTACACCCAAGCCACTCTACCATTGACAGACCTAGTATTGAAACTTCAGTGTTGTGATTGTCCTTTAAAACTTGATCATGATTTTCTTGATTTAGCCTAGCAACTTGTGAGTGGAATCATTATTTTACACACAGTAGGTATTCTTCATATGTTTGGTTTTAGTGGGATTTCATAATGGAATATATAACTGGAATGTTGATAGGACAATGATCCCAGCAAAGTGTGTATATATAAAAGTAGGCAGTAACTAAAGGCTACTGTAACACTGCAGGTAAACTTAAATTGATTATATAAGTGTTTCAATGGCCAAAAATAGATACTTTAATCATCGTATAAGTAACTTTATATGATACTTTACCTTTAAAAAATTTAAGGTAAACTAAATTCTCTTCCTTATCTAACTAGCATTTAAAGAGCTCTTTAACTTAGTGGTTAAAAATATGGATATCAGCAAAGAAATACAAATTGCTATATATAGTTTTAATACTAAAACTGCTGGAATTGTATTCTCTCCACTATTCTGCGTGTAACATTATTAAATTTTCCACCTCTGGTCCTTCACATTAAAAAAAAAACAACAACACCATGTCTACATTAAACATTGTAGCCTTCCAAAAACATTTAGCAGTGAGCTTCTATGACAAGGTGGCTTAAATTCTATGTGAATGGTTATATTGTCAACTTTGCTTTGAACTTAGATTAGGATCTATGCTTAGTAAGGGCAATGCCTTTGGTAAACTTGCAAATTCTTAACAGGTTTGCATTCTCGGGTTATACAGCTTTATGTTAGTCTTCATTTTAAGTAATGAGTTTTTATTTTCATGTTAGTGCACAAATTGGGGGGGAGGTACATCAGCAAGTACTTACCTCTGCAATACCTAATGTAACCATATCTGAGGTAAATATGTTTTTGTGTACATTTGGAAATCTAGTTTATTAAGAGGATTAATAAGCCTCATTCTAATATTCAAAGATACTACAGGATTTTCCTTTTCATTGAGTCTTAAAATGTAATTGGCTTACTATAATAAAGCAGAGGTTCTTTACCCTGGGTGCATATAAAAATTGTCACAATTAAGGAAGGAGGAAACACTTAGTACTTCATAAGAGATTCAATTGCTGTGGAGTAGAGAGCCAGGGTATTTTTTCTCCTCAGAAGATTCTGATGTATGACCAGGATGAGATGATTACTGCTGCCTTAGGGTATTGGTTTTAAAATAACTTTTGGTTTGGGATTAGGGAGCAACTCCTGCCCATATTTAATCTTTCCCTTTAATAGAAAGTTTTGTGGCAGAAATTTGAACCACCCTATATTTAAAACAAAACAAAATCTGCACTCTTTAATTTATCTTACCTTATAGGCTGCCATAACTTGTACATTAGCACTTGTTTTTGTTTTATCTAAGAAAGTAATTTGTTGAGGGAAGTGACTCTTGCTTATTGAAATTCGCATATTAGTAATACTAAAGGCTGGAATACTATCACCATGTATGCTTAAAATTTTCTCTCTCTCTGATACTATAGATCAAAGAGGACAGGACATTTTATTTAGTAGGCAGAAAAAGAAAGCCATTGTCAAATAGATATACTTTTCCACAATATTCTTTTGTTCCCAAATTGGCAAATTCTGTATATTTTATGCAGAAAGTTTTCTAAGCCAAGACTACTTTCTACCTGTATTTAAAAATAACTGGTATTGGTATTATTTTTCTTCAAGTGTTGACATTTTTGTGGTCTGCTAAACCTTTTGACGCCTGAGTTTCAACTTATTTTTAACTTGGTAAACTATAAAGTTAAACTGATTGCACACGTGCAATTTGCTCTACATGAGTTTAGTGGATAGTTCTTTATGTGTGATGTCATTTTTTAAAACTAGCTAACTAATATCTGCCTATTTTGCTTTTGAAATGCAGAAGTGGGTTTATGAATCATGCATACATGTTTTAGTTGATATTCTTTTCCTCTACTTTTACACAATTTGTTTGTTTTTCAGTGATTCACCTTTGCCAGTTTCATCCCGTGTCTGCTTTGTTAAATTCCATGATCCAGACTCAGCAGTTGTGGCACAGCATCTGACAAACACTGTATTCGTTGACAGAGCATTGATAGTCGTACCATATGCAGAAGGTTTGTGCTTTGTTTACCTACCTATGTGGGCATCCAATGATGACCATCTACCTCAGTATAGTTTTAGAGTGAGTGTTAGTAGCATGTTAAAAATCTAAGCTATTAACAATTTGAAACCCTTGTTATACTGTGGTCCATATTTTTACTTAAGATTCTAATTCTAAAAATTAGAAATCGGATCTGTTTTTATAAGATATTTAACCATTTCGTTATTTTAAAACATTTTTAAGTTCTTTAAAACTATGTCCCTAATTATAATTCCTTAATACACATTTACTTAGTCAATGTAACATTGAGTTTTATGAAAAAGTCCTGAAGGTGAATGATTCATTCCATGCACATTTACACAGGGACCTTCAAATAAATGCATGATGTTATTTCTGTTTTGAATAAAGGACTGGGCTTTATTTTTTTAGTGCTTCTCACTGACAACTTACAAAAAGATTCCATGTTGAATTCCAGTATACCAAGGGTTACAATGATTTTGGTTTGTATGAATATTCAAGATTTCCTATAGCCTAGGTGCCAGATGGGCACTGGGTGTTTTGTTTTTATTGCCAGATTTTCTTGTTCATTCTTGCTATATTTTCTAGAATATCTCTAAATAATAAATTCTTCTCTCTGTTATTTGTGTGTGTGATTTTTATAGTGGAGAAGGCAAATGCAAAACTCTTCCTGATGACTGAAAAACAGTGGGTCCTCTGCAGCTACAGGGGATTCTAGACATTAACTAAAGGCCAGCAAGCACTCAAGTCCCCCAAGTGTTTTCCTGGTGTAACCATTTGTTAACTACATTTTCTTTTTCTTTTTACATTTTAGGCGGTTAAAGTAACTTGACAGAAATAATGAGCAGGGTTTGGGGATCTTAAAAAAACCACTGTGACAAGACAGCACTATTTTAATTCCATTTTGTAAATTTCCTAAGCCATATTTTATAATTAGTTTGTTCCCAAGGTACTGCTACTTTATTTGCGTTTTTGTTACCTGTGAATTTTGATCAAAGAAAGAACTGAAATATAAAATTACTGGATTTTAATTAAGTTAATAATTATGGGATTTTTAGGTTCATTTACAGCATTAAGTGATTTCTGACCAGGATTTAATGCTTTCCCCTTTCCTTAATGTACTGGTCAGTGGAAGCAGAGTCTTGATATTATTTACTTTAGATGCTATTTCAATCTTTGAGTACCAATGTGAACATTACAACATACCTTGTAAAACTTGTGAAATGTCTAGTCCTTAAAACTTAAAACAAATTGCCTCTGTTTTCTTAGAAATTAAGTTGCATTCATAGATGGGGTAAAGGCGTCTATATACTAGTACATCTATCTCTATGATATTGAAGTGTGTGGACCAACTTAAAGGTTTTAAAATATATATATTGATAAACATTTGATTTAGTGTGTTTTGATTAAGCAATTCTTTTTATATCAGTTTGCCTGTTGTAGGATAAGACTTATCGCAAAAAGAAAATTTACAGAAATCAAATTTAGGATAAGTAAAATATAGATGATAGGTTTTGGAACAAGGGTCAAATCATGTGAGTAATGTGCAAAACATTAGCCTTTAAATTTAAAGAATTCTTATTGGCTAAGTTTTATATCATAGTTCCCAATCCCTGGACATAATACAGTATATCATCGTATAATTGGCTTTTATAAATACTTTTATATTATGGCAATTTTTCTGAATCTATTTCAAAAGTGAAATATTTAGGAGTGTATGTAGAATTACCAAAATACTTAGTTCTGGAATATATTTTTAGTGTATTTAATAATGGTATGGTATGCTGTATTAATGTTATCTCCACTAACTGATGTACTCAATCCCTTTGTCACAACTCACTCTAGTTTTAGCTTTGACACTTTGGTGTTGCTTCTTGATCATGTTTTAGAACAATAGACACAAAGTATACGGTAAGGAATAGTCTTAATTGATAAAACTGAGGTAGCCGGATTTGGAAGGAACGCTTAATAGTAATGGATTTGGGGATTATTTAGGTTCCTTGGTTAATGTTTGTTTCTTTTGTCTGTTTCTTTTTCTTTCATTTCTACACATTCATGCAGTATTTCATGGTTCTATCAAAGCAGCAGTAAAAAAAATACTCTTGACGCATGAAAATTAACTGGTGAGGGGCCTCATTGCTATTTTTAAATTGTAGTTTTATTTTTAAATAGTATTTTTTTAATCAGAGGATCAGATGCATGACTTTTTTTTTAATGAATGCAGATCTTCTATCAGGTGTCTCACAATAAATTCAAGAGGATTGTAGTTTGCCAGAAATGTTGCAAATGCACTAATTTGAATAAGATGTTGATATTTAATATTATCCTCTTGAGACATAATTTTGCATGCAAGATTATCCCAATAATCTTTGTAGGTTGGTTAATATTGATGCATTAATGCCCTATATCTAAATGATCTTCTCCCTCCCCCACCCTTCCATAACTCTGGGTATCTAAATTGATGACAGCTCTGACACAAGCAAGATAACAGTGCTGTGTAGTATACATTTGTTTATATTATCGGCACTTCTCAGTGTAGGTGGAAGGAACCATTACCTTTATTTAACAGTGGTTTTTCTTTTTTGTTGTTGTGTTTTACAGTTCTTTTCCCTGGTTCAGCCTGAACTATATACCAGGCCCTGCTGAAAATACCACCCAACAGTTTTCTTCTGCAGCTTATCCAGTTTCTCTTAAGTGCCCTGTACATATTGTATGTTTTATGATGAGATGCAGTTTCTTAATATGTATTACAGAAATACTACTGGTATTTGCAAATATATAGTTTAATTGTATTATTGAACTCTCATTTTGGGGGCTTGGGCACATTAACAGATTAATCCATCTGTATAGGGCTTTTGCTGTTGGATAGAATTTAAATTGTATACATAAATAATTTGTCTTAGGACCCTTAGATGTTATCTGAATACACAGATTAGGCTTTAAAAACAGATATACATGTTGTTTTCGACTTTAGGAGTTTGCTTAAGTTAGCTTTTGAACTCACACTGTATAGCAGCATTTTTTGGTATGGTTAGCATGGCACATGCTGGAATATAAAGCATTTTACTGTACAGGTAAGGAATGTGCCATGTTGTTTTACCCATTCTCTCTCTCTCTCTATCTCTCTCTCTCTATCTCTCTCTCTCTCTACTCCCCCACACATATCCAGTGTGTATTCAGAGACCTTCAGAAACATTCATTTTCATGAGTCAGCAAAAGCCCTACACTTGATTCCAACAGAATATTTCCTTTACATACTTTCCTTCTCTGAATTTTTACAAAATTTGTATGGTAGGTGTAAAAGAAAATCATAGTAACTGTACCATATTATTAACCCCTAAATCAAACTTTTTTTGTCTTGTGTATCTTGATTTTTCTGTGTGCTTTATAGTGAAGCAGCCGACACGAGTCGTTGTTCATAAAACAGCTTTTGAAAGTTGAGAGCACACCCCTGGAGAACCGACTGTGCTTGCTTACGTTTGGTTCATGACTTAAAAATCGAGTACAGGTGATGAAATCTTGGCAGTGTTAACAAAAAAGTAGTGTGTATTGTGCTATTTTTTTTTTTTTTTTACTCTAGAAACTTAACCATTTGTAGAGAAAAAGGAAACAAATTTTCACACATTGAAGTTTCATTCTGACATAAAATTAATGATAAATAATAATAGAAATCAAGCTTTATATTTTAGCGAACATAAGTACTTTCAACAAACTCAGGTGGTGTATCAGGGAGACATTTTCTGGGTGTTTTTGTGTGTTTTCTGTCTTGCAAAAGGGTGTGTTCTAATGCAAGGATGTTTCTCTGCAGGAGTTATTCCTGATGAGACTAAGGCTTTGTCTCTGTTGGCACCAGCTAATGCAGTGGCAGGTCTTCTGCCTGGTGGTGGACTCCTGCCTACTCCTAACCCACTTACCCAGGTATTAGTTATATTGAAATCTTAAAGGATAGAAGGGAACACAGAATTGTGGATAAACATATCTGAGCTTTTTAAGTATTGTAATTCTAGTTCACAGAATGATATGGTGTGTATATTAAAGGCTATTGCAATAATCTTAAAGAAAATCTTTTAGAAGTTTGCATTTTAAGAATATCTGTTATATTGATTTTGCCACTGACTCAAAATAACTCAGTAATATGAAAAAAATTTCGTGGAGCATAAGACTTCTGCTGAACAAACTGTTAAAAATAGTATGTTTGCTTTGACCAGGAAAGAAAATAAAGGTGAATTTCAGACTTGTTTCTTTGCCAATGCTTTTTGATCTTTTGCTCTTACAGGTTTTAATTAAGTCGTTATCTTGAAATTAAAATGTATTTTTGGATATATATTTAATATGGGGAGTAAAATATTCAAGTTGGAGGAAAATTTATTTGGTATTATAAAAAGTATATCATTATATAGGCAAAAAGTTCTTTAAGTGTTATGTATTGAAACAGCTCAGAAAGACTGTAATTGGTCAGTGGTTTCACAGATAAAGTAAATGATAGAGCCTCAACTAGAACTTTATAACAGTATTCCTTTTATTAAATCATTTTCCCTGTCTAAATAGTTTTGTTAACTGGTAAGTGAACTGTATAGTATTATAGAAGGAGAATGAAATCAGGAATTCCCAGCTTTTTTTAGTATGACTTTGATTGTCACATATAAAATCTGGTCCTGAGAAATTTGCAGACACCTTTGATGTATAAAATTGTGAAATAGCTTATATAATAGTATTAACACAAGTTTTTTAACTGTACTTAGTAAATAGTTAAATCACAGAAAGTTTGGAGACTTATATTTATTAAAAATGAATTGAAGCTAGAAAATCTTTTATAGAGAAGGTCAACTGCCTGCAAAGCTATAGGATTTTGTGTTGTTTGTGTCTTAAATTATTTATTAATCAGAATTATATTGGAAAGGAGACACAATCACACAATAATTTGAATGGTGCGAGTTTATTATAAGGAATTAGTAACTTGTAACTGGACCTTACTAAGTGAACTCTTCTAAGAATATGTAAGTTGCAGATATAGGAAGCAACCATTACTTCTAGGGCTGAGGAAAAAGGAATACAAAGGAGAAAAATATTTAGATGAGAGGGCTTTGCAACCTTCTGGCATAAGAGATTAAGATCTCCTTTGAAAGGGGTGGATGCTAGAGAAGTTTCCCAGGGTGCCACTGAACTTGTTAGGTAGCTGCCCAAGATGGCTCTGAAACTTTCTGAGAGGTGAAGGCCACTGGGTATTTCATATGGCGCTACAGTAACAATCAAAAAGCGGACATAGGAACCAGGAAGAGAAATCCATTTCACAATGTCATTCCAGTTCTTTATCCCCCAATAGATAAAAGCTTTTAAGATTCCATCTGCCAATGGAAAAATGCTACCTTCATTGTCACAAAATAGGGCAAAGAACTGGCTTTTGGAGCTAAGAAACAAATATTTGTGATTGGCATAAGAATATATTGACTTTTCCCCTAAATTCTGGTTGTAGGGATAAATGTACTATAATGATAGGTGGAAAATAAGGCCAGAGGTAGGCAAACTATGCCTATTTGTTTATTGTGTATGCCTGTTTTCAAGGTATAATGGTAAAGTCAAGTAGTTGTAACAGAGCCTATGGACTTAAACTTAGTTCTTTGTCCTTTAGAAGGGAAAATAAGGTAATCACCCCTCCTCCCTTACCCCCCCCACACACACACACACTATAAGAAACAGAAATGAAATTTTAGATAAATAAAATTTGTAATTTCAGATTGGCGCTGTTCCATTGGCTGCTTTGGGAGCTCCTACTCTTGATCCTGCCCTTGCTGCACTTGGGCTTCCTGGAGCAAACTTGAACTCTCAGGTATAATACAATACCCTTCAACTTAGCTCATTCTTGTAATTAAATACTTTATCTTACTTATAACTACTACTGGGCATTTCAAAAGCAGACGATAACTAATAGCTACGCTGTAGTATTTTTTTCATATAGTCTTATTAAAAGATTTAAAAGGTCACTGTTTTATTAGCCTATTAACACATTAAAGAATTTTACTTGATATATTTTACTATTTTTTCCCTCATCCTAGGACTTTTGTTGTTGTTGACTCTTAGAGAGAGAGAAACATCACTCAGTTGCCTCTTGTGCACACTCTAATCAGGAATCCAGCCTGTAACCTAGGTTATTTGGCCCATCAGAAATCAAACCTACAACTTTTTTTGGTATACAGAACAATGCTCTAACCAATTAAGCCACTGGGCCAGGCAAAAATTTTTTATTTTATATAGTTCAAAGTAGAGAGTAGTTTCACAGAAATTTAATTCATCCTCAATGTATTATGGAGTCTTTTTAGGGGGAGAGAGGAGTCATTTGCTCACTTGGAAATTCTGTTTTCTCTCATCATGATTTGAACCATTTTAGACATCCTTTGTGGAAATATTTTGATTTATTATATTGGCCAAGTACTTTGAGTTGTGTTTTACATGTTTCTTTTAAGCATTGCTGTTCCTCATAAAGTCTTAAATAAGCAGGAGGTAATCCTGTAGAATAAAAATGTAGTATATAAATTGCCCCCTCAACCTGAGCTTTTCCCGGAATTCAATTGGGGGGGGTGGGGCTGGCCAGGGGAAGAGAGGGGGGCCCTGGCCAGCAGCTACTAGGGACCCTATCAGTGCATGAATTTTGTGTACTGGGTCTCTAGTTCTATAAAAACTAGATGGTTCAGTTTTATAATCTTCTTTAAGGGCCCTGTGCACGATTTTGTGCACCAGTGGAGTCCCCTTGGCCTGGCCTAATGGGATTGGGCCTAAATCGGCTCTCCAACATCCCCACAGGAGTCCCGGATTGGGAGAGGACTCAGGCTGGGCCCAGAGAGGGATTTGGTAGATTAGCCATCCAGGGAGGTACCGTAAGAGGGCTCTAGGGCGTGTCTGGCCTGTCTCGCTCAGTCCCAATCAGTTGGACCCCAGAAACAAACAAACCTACTGATTAGGGCGTCTGCCCCCTGGTAGTCCGTGCACGTTATAGCAAGTGGTTGAGTGGCCTTAGCATATTACACTTTGGTTGGACAACCAGACACTTAGCATATTAGGCTTTTATTATGCTCCAACAGGTCCCTCCCCACCTGGCCAACCTCCCAAGCCCCTCACTGGCTGCAATAGTGCACCGGTGGGGTCCCTTGGCCTGGCTTGTGCCCTCTCGAAGTCTGGGACCCCTCAGGAAACCTGGTTTTGACCCAGTGGTGGAATGACCTGTTGCTATGACACGCACTGACTACCAGGGGACAGACGTTCAACACAGGAGCTGCCCCATGGTGGTCAGTATGCTCCCACAGGGGGAAGCGCCACTCAGCCAGAAGCCTGGCTCATGGTTGGCAAGCACAGCAAGCGGTGGCAGGAGCCTCTCCCACCTCTGCATCAGTCAGACATCCCCTGAGGGCTCCCGGATTGTGAGTGGTTGCAGGCAGGCTAAGGGGACACTTCCTTCCCACCCACCCACCTCAACCCCACTCCCAGTGCACAAATTCCGTGTACCAGGCCTCTAGTATAGGATATTTAACTTGGATAAAACACCTTTGAGTATCCAATCAATATTTTAGTCACTAATGTCATCTGTTTTTTGTTTTATTTTTAATGTGACTTTTAGAAAACCTATTATGACATTTGGCTGTCATTGATTTTCGTTGGTCATTGATGTGCCTAAAATGTTGCTTTTTATAGGTTTGTCAGGGTCTCCTAGGACATTTCAGCATTCTGAAAAAATGAAATCATTATTGCTTTTCATATTCTCACTGTTGTTATATTTTGTTTTGTTTGTTTTTTTAGTCTCTTGCTGCAGATCAGCTGCTGAAGCTTATGAGTACTGTTGATCCCAAGTAAGAATTTTTTTCTGTGTTTCCATTGATATGAATATAGTATTTGAATGTGTGGAGAACAGTTATTTTTTGATAGCTAAAAAGAAAGTTGTCTCAAGGGATGTAATACATAATTCAGTTTTCTAGAAAGAGGGAGAAAAATCCAGTGGTGAGTCCATCTATAAGATGATTTTGTCTTAGTGTAATTGGAGTTTTTTTAAATAATTATAAATAACTTATACCAAAATAATGGGAAAAGAGCTAAACATTATTTTAGTTCATTCGTTTAAAATATATATTGAATACCTACTGTAAAGTTGTATCTTTATAGCATTTATACACTAGTTTGGATGTGAGATGTTATTTTAAAGCATGTGGACCCAACTAGATGAAGTACAGTGGTGCTATGGAAAGAACTTACTACAAGAACTTGGTTTGAAGATTGGAGAAGCTAAGTTCTAGGGCAATGAATAGGAGTTAGGAGGCAGAAATTAGGGAATCACAATCCTGGAGCCAAGGACTGGCATATATCACCATAATGATGGCCAACATCTTTTAGGTGCTTTGAAAAGTTCTCTTCATGCTGTCATTTTTCTATTTCCTACTTGGTATACAGACAGGTAACAAAGTCATAGTTACTTTTATTGGTAATTTCTCGGTATGTTAAATTTGAACTGAATGCTTTTTCTCCTTGGTGGAAGTTACTATCAGTAACTGGAAGAATATGGAAAAAGGGAAGATAGGATTTTTTCACTGTATTAGTTTGTGGGCTTTTTTTCTTAAAAACGATGGGAAAAAAATACAAGCGGATACTTATCACCCAGCTTATAAAATGAAATATCAATGAAGTTGAAATTCCATGCATACCCATTTTTATTTACATTTCCCACTCTCTCCACAAATGACTACTGTCCTAGGTTTTGTGTCTAATCTTTTTCTCACATGTATAAACCCTTAAAGGTGCATCTTTATCCTTTCCGATCAGGAATTTCATGAGTAACTTTGGTATGTCAGGGATATTGCCTCTGCCCCATTTCTTCCACAAACTTAAAATGCTCTTCTCCCACAGAATTATGATGTAGAATGTTTTTAGGTCATATGAAGAAAAGTTTCATTCAAAAATCTTTAGCATTAGCATATTTCTAATACTAGCATTTCTCAAAATGTGTTGGTGGAAATTTGATGAATGTTCGTTCAACAGAATTAGGTAGGCATTTTTCTTATTTCAGATATCCTGAGTCTTTAAAATGCAGGTGGCATTTAAATATTCAAAAGGGTACTTATACTATGTATGGTTTTACCAAAAAAATGGAATCCTCCCCTTTTTTTCAAAGGAATAGCTTTTTAAAATATATCCTGCCTCAATTCTTGCTTTTGTTTCAGGTTGAATCACGTAGCTGCTGGTCTTGTTTCACCAAGTCTGAAATCAGATACCTCTAGTAAAGAAATAGAGGAAGCTATGAAGAGAGTACGAGAAGCACAGTCCCTAATATCTGCTGCCATAGAACCAGGTAAAATATGTTTATGCACTTGTGTTGAATATTAAACTACGTGATGGTTTGCAAATATGATTAGTGCATTAGTTTGAACATTTTTGACTTAATACTCTAGTCATTTTTTAATTTTTTCAAATCCTGATAAAAGATCATTTAGTGGAGTGGTTTCATTAGGGGTGTGTGGGGGTGGAGGCGGAATTGAAGTTGACACCCAGACATACTTGGAAATACTTAGAAACGCTTAGTTGTCAGCCTGGTACCAAATGTATCTCATGGGCAGAGGGTCAGGGATATTGCTAAACATCTTCAGCATACAAGACAGGCACAACCCCTGCTTCAAATGATCTATTCCAAAATGTTGGTAGAGGCTAAGATTATCTAGTAATTGGTGTAATTGTTTTGTTTTGTTTTTAAATATATTTTGATTTTTTACAGAGAAGAAGGGAGAGGGATAAAAAGTTAGGAACATCAATGAGAGACATCAATCAGCTGCCTCCTGCACGCCCCCTACTGGGGATGTGCCCGCAACCAGGAAACATGACCCTGACCGCAATCGAACCTGGGACCTTTCAATCCCCAGGCTGCCGCTCTATCCACTTAGCAAAACTGGTCTTGGCTTTCGTTTTGTTTTTAATTTAATAGTTTGGGATTGTTCTTTATCGTTTATGGTTGTTATGTGGGTATAGCCCAATTGATTTTAGTCTTATTTGACCAAGAGATCATGCTTCTGATGGTGCCATTTGTTTAAAGAAAAGCACACCTTATTTTTTGCAGCTTATGTTTTTGAGATGGGATGAATGGTTATCCTACTATTGGCCTATGTTTCAATCTTTGGTTCCCCCATTAAATAATGTTTTATTTTTCACTGTTACTTCTTAATAGGAAGATTTTTTAGTAGGTGTAGCATTTGGAAAATAATTTAAATAAAATATTGGGTGAATTAATACTAAATGCTTAATGTGTGTTATCTCATTTAACAAAATATTATCCCAAGTGACATGTCAAATAGCTTTAATTTTCAGTACACAACTGGATCACTGACTCCAAAGCTAGAACACCATGCTGTAATTGTGTTCAGTGAAAACCTATAACCAAAATGACTAAAAGTGGTTTCTCTCCTAAGTTTTTTAAATGTATTAATAATGACATTAACAATAATTTGAATTCTGTTAATGAAAAGCTCTGAATGTGAAAGAGGACTCATTCTCACTGAGATGATTGTTTTTAAATGTAAAGGCTTTATTTATCTCGTTATGTGTTACTTAAAAACTAGGAAATTGGACAGATCATTCCAGATCTATTTCCTCTTCTTACACAATTGAACATTGGTGAGGAAGAAGAGAGACTGAGGCCATAGCTGATTTGCTCAAGTGGTTAGAATGTTTGCCCATGGACCAAAGGGTTAACATATTAATCTCAGTGAAATATAATTAAATTTGGAAAGTAATACCTAGGAATGGAGAAAGGAATTCCTTGTTTATAAGTCTTTAAAGAATAAAGTGTGAAAAGATAACTCTTTTCGTAGATTATTTTATGGACAACATTTGACAGACTCCCGAGTCTAGAAAATGAAATTGTTAATTTGGCTAGCCGAAAATCAGAAGTCTAATTTGGATCTTTCAAAACCCTCGATAATTTGTGTCATTTCAGTAAGCTTCAGCATTTTTATTGTAAAATGACTTCTTGTAACATTTAAGGAATTTATGTAAATGCTAAAAATTAAGATAAATTCTTACACAATTCCTAAATGGGATTACATTAATTCCTGAATGGGATTAATCTATTTGATGGTTTTAAGATCCAGATTTATTTCTCTTAAATCCAGATAAAAAAGAAGAAAAACGAAGGCACTCAAGATCAAGATCACGCTCTAGGAGGAGGAGGACTCCTTCATCTTCCAGACACAGGTTAGATAGATTGTTTTTGGTATTCAGTTGTACAAAGATAAGTCTGTATTCCACATCCTTCTTAATTTACTGATTCTTCACCTTGCAGCTTCTGGTTAAACTGTGTCTTAGTAACCAATCCTTTTAGCAGAGTGTGTAACGAAGTGTTCACACATGTATAAATGGAGAAAAGGTATAGGCTAAAATAGATGATTGCTACTTTGAAACCCACAAACATTCAGGGGTAGGAGGAAAGCAGTGCAAATCATTCAGATTTTTTTATCATGCTCTAGCAGTATTTTCAAGTTTGCTGTTGTGGTTTCAATGGACATAGGACTAGTTTGACAGGTTGAACAAACGGTATTCATATTTCTAGGGTAAGAAAAATATTAATTATATGGTGTATTGGCTTTCTTTCATTTGGCGGTCAAGAAGCAGATCTAGAAGGAGGTCACATACTTCCTCTCCCTCCCCCTTTTCTTCTCCCTCTCTGTCTCCCTGACAAAATATGTCAACATTTGAAAACTTGCATAATGCAATGAATTATTTTGCAAGTTGCCAACGCACAATTTTACAAAAGCACGCTTGGGGGAAAGATTCATTCAAAGTGTAACAGGATATGGAAGGTTCATCTATGGTTTCAGATTCCCTACTGCAGCTATTTTTTTAAGAAACTATCACAGGTCAAGTTTAAAGAACATGAGTTGCAGTTTACCTGGGGGGAAAAAAAACTATATTTTCTCCCTTTTCCAACTATGTTTTTCATGCTCTAGCAGTACTTTTTAAATTTGCTGTTGTAGTTTCAATGGACATAGGTCTAGCTTTACAGGTTGAACAAACGGTATTCATATTTCTAGAGTAATAAAAACGTTTTATTATATGGTATATTGGCTTTCTTTCATTAGGCGGTCAAGAAGCAGATCTAGAAGGAGGTCACATTCTAAGTCAAGGAGTAGGCGACGATCCAAAAGTCCCAGACGGAGAAGATCTCATTCCAGAGAGAGAGGTAGAAGGTCAAGGAGCACATCCAAAAACAGGTATAGTAGACTGTTAACATTGAGTAGCAAGACAAATTTTAGAGTTCCCAAGACTCTAAAGCTGTGCTACTTAAAAAGTTTGGTGAGACTAGCATTTGTTTCTCTTGTTGCCTTTGTAAACTTCAGATTTCTATTTATAGCTGGAAGATCTAGTTAAGATTTTTGTGTAGTAGAAATTTTTAGCTGTCTACCTTCCTTTATGTCCTCTTTTCCATTCAGCCACTGCTAAGGAGTAGTGCTACCAGCCATTCCTTATGACATGCCAAAGAGTTTATGACAGACAACCATGCTTTAATTCATATTTATATATATCATCATCAACTCTTAAAAATATTTATTAATGCCTGGCCGCTGTGATTCAGTGGCTGAGCATTGACCTATGAGGTTCAACTCCTGGTCAGAATACATGCGAGGTTGGGGGCTCAGTCCACAATAGGGGTTGCAAGAGGCAGCTGAGAAACAATTTTCTCTCATCATTGATGTTTCTATCTCTCTTTTTCTTCCTCTCTGAAATCAATAAATATATACTACATATTACAATTGACTAAATGCCATATTTAGAGGTCTCTTATCCCATGATTTGGGACCAGTAGAGAATTGAATTGAGGATTTATTAAAAAGTAAATATATTGCCCTGCCCATATGAGTCAGTTACTCAGTGTTGATCCATGAACCAGGAAATTGGATTCCTGGTCAGAGCCCCTTCTTTAGATTGCAGGTTTTTGATGCCCAGTGAGGTGCTTGCAGTAGGCAGCTGATTGATGATTCTCTGGTCAATGATGTTTCTATCTTTCCCTATCTCTCTGAATCAATAAAAATATATAATTTTTAAATGAAAGCAAACATTTTGACTTAAATATGTGTTCAATAATCAGTCTTTTTCATTTAAAGTGGAACTTTAAATTAGCATGCTAGTCTTGAGTAACATATACCAAATCATTATTTTCTTCTGAACCACCTTTAAAGTGGCAAGAGAAATGAAAAATGCATACTTTTTTTTCCTATGTATAGTTGTCACACATTGTTTCACAACACTTTTTTAGCAACTGTCCTTTATCTCTTTTTAAAATATCTGCCTTATTTTTCTAGAAGCAGTTCTTTATACTTCTTTACCCATTTATGCATTTAATTATGTAATTTTTTTAAAAGTCAGCAGGGGACCAACAAAGTTTATTCTTGGTAAACGTATAACAACTGGGAAAATAAATTCTGGGATAGTTTTGCTGACTGAGACTGTAACAACGCTTTTTTTTTTTTTTTAATTTATTGATTTTCTACAGAGAGGAAGGGAAAGAGATAGAAAGTCAGAAACATCGATGAGAGAGAGACATCGATCAGCCGCCTCCTGCACACCCCACAGTGGAGATGTGCCCGCAAGCAAGGTACATGCCCCCAACCGGAATCGAACCCGGGACCTTTCAGTCCACAAGCCAACGCTCTATCCAATGAGCCAAACCGGTCTGTGCTGTAACAACACTTTTAGTTGTGTTTTACAGGGTGGGTCATTTTTTAACTAGTCAAACAATCAAGATTCCTCCCACATACGCCCAAAGGATCCTGGGTCCGATTCCAGTCAAGGGCATGTACCTCGGTTGTAGGCTTGATACCTGGCCCTCATCAGGGCATGTGTGGGAGGCAGCCAAACAATGTGACTCGCATCTATGTTTCTTTCTCTCCCTCTCTGTTTTCCTCCTCCCTTCCACTCTCTAAAAATTAATGGAAAAAATATTCCCCGGTGAGGATTAACAAAATAAAAATGACTTGAATGAAGGGAGGGAGGGGGGTAACTGACGGAACAAAGTGACCAATGAGGGAGGGATGGGAGAACCAGCTTAGAGCAACAAGAGACACTTGAATCTCTCAAATTATGGAATAGTTAAGGATAAATATGTATGTATGTTTATGGATGTAAGGGATTTCTCATTTAACAAATATATTAATCCCTTTGTCCATAGTCTTGGGGAAATGGTAATTTAAGGAGGGGGGTGATGTGTTTCTGTAGCAAATCTCTTCATAGGGAACACGTGTTCTCAGTTGATCTCAGGCAAGCTATTAGCTTAGAAGCAAAGACCTTTGCCTGGTGGGAGACCTGTTGTCCAAGACTATTGGTGATCAGATGCATACCTGCACAACACACACAATGTGGATGGGAGTGAGCCTCATATTCACCTATCCTGAGACGAGATTCTTTTCACAAACGGGATAACATTCCAGATCCAGTTATAATACACAAGGGACATTCCTAGGCTCCCCCATACCTCCTCCCCGCAACTTGAGATCTGAGAGACTACCATTGAGTCCCACAAAACACTTATTATATAAGACCATCCCATGAAGACTGGAAGGCATAGCAATTTTATCTAATACATAGAAACAAATACAAAGGGACAGCAAAAACAGGGAGACAAATAACACAAATAAAAGAAAAGAGGGAAACTCCAGAAAGAAAGCTAAGTGAAAAGGAGGTAGGCAATTTATCAGATACAGAGCTCAAAGTTATAGTCAGAAAGATGATCAAGGAACTTAGGATTTCCAGAAAGAACTATAACAGGAAACAGGAAATAGAAACCATAAATAAGAATCAATTGAAAATGAAGATTAGTATCTGATATAAAGAATACACTGGAAGGATTCAAAAGTAGATTAAGTGGGTCTGAAGATAGAATCAGTGACTTGAAATACAAGGTAGGAAAAAAAGACAATTAGAGTAGCAAAAGGAAAAAATTACAAGATCAGGAGGATAGTTTAAGGAAACTTTGGGATACCATGAAACAAAACATTTGTATCATACGGATGCTAGAAGGAGAAGACTGAGCTCAAGTAATAGAGAAACTGTTTTAAAGAAATGATAACAAAACTTCCTTTAAAAAACATGCTCAGCCCTAACCAGTGTGACTTAGTTGATAGAGCATGAAAAGGTCCCAGGTTTGATTCCAATCAAGGGCATGTACCTTGGTTGTGGGCACTTCCCCAGTAGGAGGTATGTAGGAAGCAGCTGATCAATGTTTCTAACTCTAACCTTCTCCCTCTCCTTCTGTGTACAAAAGCAATAAAATATATTTTTTAAAAAACATGCTGCAGGGAATAAAAGTCAATTTATAACCATCGGTATAAAGACTTAGTATTGGTATGGTTACAATACCAGTTGATTAGGATGCAGTATTTTTTCTAGTAGCACCAAGTAATCCAGAATAGTTAGCAGCAGAAACAAAGGTAGAAAGTTAGCTAGGTCCTTAAGAGAGGTTAGTTAACATATGTATGTGCTTTGGAAGTATATTAATAATTAATTTTGATAGAGCCTTAAAATGAGCTTTAGTATAACAGAGGACATAGAGCAATGGTGGATTGGGAAACAAATCACTTAAGAGAAAAACGACTGTTGAAGAGCCTAGAGACAATTATTAAACTATTGATGTTTGTGCTAGTCAATTAAGAAACTGGCCAACATCCTTTGTCATTTTCTCACTATAGTCAGTGCTCTCTATTGAAATGAAGTTTTCTGTAAAATACCAGAAACAGGGTTTTTTCTTTAAAATTTTTAATCACAAGTAATACCATTTAAATTACATTTCTATATACAGTATACATTTTAAGAATGGGATTAGATCTCACTGCTTTTGTGTTTATTTGATGCATTGTACAAGTTTTTACTAGCTGAAACTTATTAATGCATTCATAAATTATGTTCATTTATTAGAGACAAAAAGAAAGAAGACAAAGAAAAGAAACGTTCCAAAACACCACCAAAAAGTTACAGCACAGCTAGACGGTCCAGAAGTGCAAGCAGGTAAGCCATTATAAATTCTTGGCATTTCTTAAAACTATTTGCAAGGATATCAATAGATTGTGAACATTGCATGTTTTCTAGTACATACAGGGTTGGGCAAAAGTAGGTTTACAGTTGTGAGTACAGAAAAGTTTATTCTCAATTATTATTTATTATTGTTTTCTATATGAACTGTAAACCTTCTTTTGCCCACCTCTGTACATACTTTAGTGTTAACAAGTTTTAGAGGCAACTTGTGAATAATAACCTAAAATTCTTTCTTTTTACTTACTATTTGTGGTGTAGAGCAGCGGTTGCCAACCTTTTGGACAGCATGGATCACCAGTGGCTTGCGGACCACCGGTTGGCGACCGCTGATGTAGCATGTATTTGACATAACATGGAGTTAGAGTCATTTTTTATGTTTGATACATGCATTTCATGTTGTGGTGACCCCCAACAGTATATAAACTGGTATATAAACTTTGGTATTTATATGAAATTATTAAGGGCTGGCTGTACTTAGTAACTCCATTTTTCTTCCAATCTAGTTTACACATTTTGTAGTAGTGGTTGTTTTCTTATATTGATTATTAAATGCTAGGAGGGTCACTCTATGTATAAAAATTAATTCAAAATGGATGCATGACCTAAATATAAAACCTAAAACTAAAAATCTTTTAGAGAAAACAAAAAAATCAGAAGTAAATCTTCATAACCTTGAATTTGGCAATGGTTTCCTACATATGAAATCAAAAGCATAAATAACAAAAAGATAAGTGTAAATGTTGGAGGTCATCAAAATTAAAAACTTGTGTTTTAAAGAATACTGTCAAGAACTTAAAAATAACCCAGAGTGCTAGAAAGTAACTAATTATTTATTTGGAAAGGGACTTGTATCTAGAATATATATAAAGAACTGTTCCACAATTCAATTTTAGAAAAACAACCCAATTAAAAAAATGGCCAAAGACTCTGAATTGACAATTCTCCAAAGAATATATGCAGCCCAAACTGGTTTGGCTCAGTGGGTAGAGCGCTGGCCTGCGAAATGAAAGGTCCCAGATTCGAATCCAGTCAAGGGCACGTACCTTGGTTGCAGACACATCCCCAGTAGGGGGTGTGCAGGAGGCAGCTGATAAGACATTTCTCTCTCTTTGATGTTTCTAACTCTCCTTCTCCCTTCCTCTCTGTAAAAAATCAGTAAAATATTTTTTTTTAAATAAAGAATATATGCAAGTGTCTGGTAAACATGAAAAGATATACTTTAGTCCATCAGGGAAATGCAAATCAAAACCCACACACACTAGAGTAGGTATTATTAAAAAAAGACAGATGGTAACTAGTATTGGCAAGTAAGTGGAGAACTTGGGACTCTCTACTCTCGGTCTGGCATGAATATAAAATGGTACAATTGCTGTGGAAAACGGTAATTCCTTACATATTACAACATACGATCCTAAACCTCTTCTGGACACTGATATATGAATAAAAAACTAATTGTTAATCTTTCCTTGAGTTTAACAAATCTGATGTTATGATAATGTAATTTTTTTTTTAATTGATTTTTTACAGAGAGGAAGGGAGAGGGACAGAGAGTTAGAAACATCAATGAGAGAGAGACATCGATCAGCCACCCTCCTACACGCCCCCTACTGGGGATGTGCCCGCAACCAAGATGCATGCCCTTGACTGGAATTGAACCTGGGACCTCTCAGTCCTCAGGCCAATGCTCTATCCACTGAGCCAAATCGGTTTTGGCCGATAATTAATTTTTTAAGAATTGCTGGAAATTAGGGTTTTCTTGAGAGCATTAAAGGAAAGGCACATAGTTTGGGAAAGAATTGTGATTCATTATTACTCATTTCATTCTTCAGCTCAAAACTATTTGAAAATGCTGTGAGTTCCTAATGGAGCTCCATCATAAACATATCTGCTATGATGTGTCTGTATTTTAAAGTCTAGTTTGTACATTTATGATCCTAGAGAGAGACGACGTCGACGAAGCAGGAGTGGCACAAGATCTCCTAAAAAGCCCAGGTCTCCGAAAAGAAAATTGTCTCGCTCACCATCCCCAAGGAGGTAAGAATGCTAATGATTTAGGTATGCTCTTTCTAATTTTCAGAACTTTATTTTCTATAAAATGCTTATGAATGTGCTTTTATTTTTATTTTATGACTTGAGACTGTTATAATAAACATTGTTAAGGATTGAGCATTTTATGCCTGTAATCAAATTAGTTTTCTTCCATTAGCAGCATGGCTTGTGTCCAATATTTTGAAAACGGATATTTGCTATATATATTTATTGATTTCAGATAAGGGGGGGAGAGAAAGAGATAGAAACATCAGTGATGTCAGAGAATCACTGATTATCTGCCTCCTGCATACTGCACACTGGGGATTGAGCCTGACCGGGAATCAAACCTTAACATCTCCGGGTTCATAATTCAACACTCATTGGGCAACACTGGCTGGGCTGGTCTTTATAATTTTTTAATTAATGTAATAGAAACATCAGTTTGTTATTCCACTTATTTATGTATTCATTGGTTGCTTCTTGAATGTCCAGGGGGTAGGATACGTCCAGATGGCAGGGCCCACTAAATTCTGGTCTGGCCCTTGCCAAGGCATTCGGGGTGAGTTAATTAAATTTTTGACCAAATACAGCAGGCTAATTTTTAAGTTGATCATTTTGTATGGCCCAGGAATTGGTGTTATAAATACAATGGCCCTTGGCAGAAAAAGATTCCCCACCCTGCTGTGCCCTGACAGGAGATCAAACCTGCAGCCTAGTAATGTATCAGGACGATGCTTTAACCCAGTAGTCAGCAAACTGCAGCTCGCGAGCCATATGCGGCTCTGTTGACTATTGAGTTTGCCGACCACTGGGATAGGGGCTTAATCATAAGGAACAACAATATCCTGTCATTATTGGAATCGAGAATCTAGGGCAAACTCATTAGTCAACAGAGCAGCAAACTGTGGCTCACTAGCTGCATGTGGCTCTCAAGCCACAGTTTGTTGACCACTACTCTAACCAATTGAGCTACCGGGCCAGGGCACTGTATTCTCTTTATATCATGTGAACTTGGGTTAAGCTTAGCATCTAAATAAGTTAAAACTTAATGCTATACTTATGGGTGAAAATTCTCAAGTGTATCCTTTAAAGCATCTTTTTTTTCTTTGAGAACATTTTACTGTTATCCTAGGCATAAAAAGGAGAAGAAGAAGGATAAAGACAAAGAAAGAGGCAGAGATGAACGAGAAAGATCAACAAGCAAGAAGAAGAAAAGTAAAGATAAAGAAAAGGATCGGGAAAGAAAATCTGAGAGTGATAAAGATGTAAAAGTATGTTTATAAAACTAACTTATATTGGTATTTTAGGTAGTACTAGTACTTACAAGAAGTGATTTTTCTGTAAAGACATTTACTTTTATTATTCTCCTTGGCAAAGCAGGTTACTCGGGATTATGATGAAGAGGAACAGGGGTACGACAGCGAGAAAGAGAAAAAAGAGGAGAAGAAACCAGCAGAACCAGTTTCCCCCAAAACAAAAGAATGTTCTGTGGAAAAGGGAACTGGTGATCCCCTGAGAGAATCCAAAGTGAATGGTGATGATCATCATGAAGAAGATATGGATATGAGTGACTGAATATGGCCTCCATGAGAATCCACCTGTATACATGCATCAGTGTCATTCCTTTGTGTGATTTCTTCATGCTGTATTTGTTCATCTCAAACCTTAGATGTATACAGCTCTGAGCTATAAATGGTTATAAAGCTCCTGGTATTGATATTTACATCCAAAAATTTTTAGGAAATGCTATGTGGGTAACCAATTCTTGATGTGGTGAAATCTGACTGAGAAACCAAGCAGCTTGACTATTCTGGCGCTGCTTCATAACAGAAGTGAAAAGCTGCATGCATCTACAGCAGGCATGGATTGTTTATGTTGTATAATCTCCTTTATTAAGTAAGTTCACTTATAGTATTTCTAGAATTTGATTCATTGCCGTAATAGAGCCATGTAGGGAATGCACTGATTGCATGTTAATTGTGGCAGGAATATCCTCATTGTCATTAAAATCTTCCAACATGATGGATCTACTTATGGTCTTGTTTGTTGACATGACAAATTAACATTCTTATAGTTACATCTGGAAATAAGCATTTGAAATAGATAATCCTCTAAGCCTTGTGGCTGAAATTTTGTGGCTTTTGTTTAACTTTGAAAGGTTATATATGCACTAACCTTTTTTGATGGCTGCTTAGGCTTTAATTACAGAAACAAGATTTCAAATGAAACTGTCTTTGGCAGTGAGTAAATAGCATATTTTGAAGTAGAGTTGTATACTTTTTCATAAGGTGTTTGGGAATTTTTTTCCCTGAAATAATTTATTCCACACCTATATCATTGAAAGCTATCTGCCTATCCTGAGTCCATCTGTAAAAGAGTTATCTCGTCCTAATTTTCAATTTTTCACTTTTATTAATTTGTTTTAATCTAAGTGTTGGAAAAAGGGGTAGTGCATTTTAAATTGACCATATGCTTTTAAAGTGAGACAAATGTACTTGATAATGTACTTTTTATTTGATCTCAAGTTGTATAAAACCAATAAATTTGTGTTACTGTTACT